>PVJS01009056.1:0-35241 GCA_004027185.1 Glis glis
ACAAGGGAAGGGGAAGGGCAAGAAAGAAGTGAATCAGTGGCATTACTATCATAAACAATATGTACATGTGAGAATATACCAACATCATTCTCGGTACTTCATACGGGTGGGGGGAGGCGGGGGGGGGACACTAAGAGCTGTGTGCATGTATGTTAACATCAAATAGATATTCATTGTGATGAGAGACTCCAATGCACCAATAAAAGCACATTAAAAAAAAAAAACATGTGGACTGTGAGACTACCACTGAGGCTAGGCAAACCCAAGCTCCAGGACCTCCTCAAGCCCCGAACCCTAACGTGTCATGGAGAAAGGCTTCTGCATGAACCACGGGCCGGGCTTTGCAAACTGAAATCCTTGTGTTTGGTAGCATACCTGATCCAGGCCATCTGAGTTATATCTTCTCTCTGAGTCTGTATATTATTTATGTCTTCTACCTACGCCAAATTGTAGGCCACAGGCTTTTAGAAAGCAGGCTGTGTGTCATTTCCTCTTTATTTTCTGTGGCATCTAGGTTTGTTTAGGGAGACAATATGGTGAAGTGGAAAGATAATGGGACTTGAAATCAGCCTAACCCAGTTTTGGATCCCAGCTCTGCCCCGGCGTAATCTTACATAAGTTACTTAACATCTGTGAGCTTCAGTTTTCTCATCTGTAAAACAGAAATAGGATATTTATTTCTACAAGGTTGTCATGAACACAAAATGAGATTTTAAAATACAAAATTCAAGACAGGGCCTGGAGCACTGTAAGTACTCAGAAACGATAGCTGGTATGGGTGTTTCTACTCAGCTCACAGTAGAATCATAGTAAATGAGCGCCGTGTGCCGCCGACAATGATAGCCACAAACAAGACTTCTAGAAGGTATCGGCAACCTTCTCCACCCACTAATTCAGAGGCCATTTCTAAAACGACTACTATGTAAAATATCCTTTTTATCATTAAGGCTGGTTCCCTAAGAAACTAGTTTGGAGAGTAAGTCTTAAAAATAAGATTTACACTGGGCATGATGGCTCATACCCATAATCCCAGTACTTGGGAGGCTGAGACAGGAGGATCACAGGTTTAAGGCTAGCCTCAGCAATTTAGCAAAACCCTGTCTCAAAATAAAAAATAAAAATATTCTTATATTTTTATAAAGTAAAAATATAGAGCTGGGGGTGTAGCTCAAAGTTAGACTGCCTCTGGGTTCAATTTCCAGTATCAAAATAAATAAATAAATAAATAAATAAATAAATAAATAAATAAATTTTGTTGTATTCTAGACCAGCACTATCAAAAAAATTTTCTATGATGATGAAAATATTCTATGTCTTCACCATCCAATATGGTAGTGGTGAGGTCACCTTGGGGGCGGTTGAGCACTTAACTGTGATTAATGCAACTGAAGAGACATATTCTTCCTTTTTTAATTAGCTGAAATTTATTTATTTATTTATTTATTTATTTATGGTTGTTTTTTGAGGTACCAGGGATTGAAACCAGGAGCATTCTACACCCCCAGCCCTATTTTTTATTCTTTATTTTGAAAACAGGTCTCACTAAGTTGCAGAGGGCCTCACTAAGTAGCTGAGGCTGGCCGCGAACCCGGATCCTCCGGTCTCAGCCCCCCAAGTACTGGGATTACAAGCGTGCACCACCACACCCGGCTATTAGCTGAAATTTAAATTGCCATAGGTAGCTAGTGCAGCTTTAACCCCCCAAATTAATGATAAAATCAATCTTAACATCTATAAACTAATAAAAGCATCAGCTGGAGAATACTAAATTTCCAGTGAATATATTCTTTTTATCCACACAGAAACTGATAGAAACTGTTACTTACTTCCCAAGTGATGGGTTGTTATGTTTCATTTTTCAGTATCATGTACTACCTTACTTTTCAAGATACATGCTCTGAGCCCGGCGTGGTGGCGCACGCTTGTCATCCCAGTACTTGGGAGGCTGAGACGGGAGGATCCAGGTTCGCGGCCAGCCTCAGCTACTTAGTGAGGCCTCCGCAACTTCGTGAGACCCTGTTTCAAAATAAAGAATAAAAAAATAGGGCTGGGGGTGTAGCGCGGAGGTAGAACGCCCCTGGGTTCAATCCCCGGTACCGCAAAAAAAAAAAAAAATCCATGCTCTGACTTTGTCCATTGGTTTCTCAGTGATAAATTCACATTGTCAAGTTTTGTCAGCTTCAAAACCACAAGTTCTTCCTTTTGGATTCCAGTCATCTTACTCTTCAATTTTTTTTCTTTTTCTTTCATTTTTTTTTTTTTTTTTTTTTTTGGTACTGGGGATTGAACCCAGGGGCATTCTACCGCTGAACACTGGGACCACAGGTGTGCACCACGGCGCCTGGCAACATGCAGGTCTTTCGATATTTTTTCTTAGGAAGTCAAAAGAAATGTATAGAAGACATGAAACTCTTTATTTAATATTTAATTTTATTAATGAAACTATTTGGTTCTACTTAATATATGTTAAAATATATTTTAATTATACATAGTACAGAATACTTTTCAAATTATAGGATTGTGAAATTAATTTTATAGATTGAAGTCAGACATTTTTTAAAGAAGACTAGAATAAGAGGACATAGAAAATATGAGAGTGCATGTCATATAATAAGAATTAATGTTGTTTTATGAAATCCTTGTTACATTTATACATGTGTGCATGAGCATTATGTCTCTGAATTGTGATGCAAAATCAATTTATTAATATTGATCTTAGTTAAAAAGAAAAATTGAAAGCCACTGCATATTTATGTTATAGTGTGGTGGAGCAGTAAAATTAGAAGATTTGGTTCAAGGCCTGGATATACTTCCTTGAACAATCATTCAATGTCTTTGACCTTCAATTTCTTTTTTTGGTACTGGGAATTTAACCCAAGGACATTCTTCTACCTACAAGCTACTCCTGCAACCCTATTTTATTTTGAATCAGGGTCTCACTAAGTTGCTGAGGGTCTTGCTAAGTTGCTGAGGCTGGCATCAAACCTGCAATCCTCCTGTGTCAGCTTCCCAGGTACTAGGATCACAGGCGTGTGCCACCATGCCAGGCTGACCCTCAGTGTCTTATGCACATAAACAGGGATACCCGTGTTATGTGTTTCGTGCAGTTGTTTCAAAGACCAAATAAAATTCCACGGTGATATATAGTTGAAACACTCATTCCTTTAAGGTCAATAATTTTATATTGACAAAACTCAATGGCCTCCACCAGCAATCATTTATACTCATTTTTCCAAGTATATTCTCTCTGCGGCCCCTGCCTGAAGGCAGCAGTTACACAGGCTGGAAGGTGAATGCAAAGCCGAACCACACACACATTTGTGACTTCACATTACATTATAGCCATGAGAATTCCATTGACCAAATGAACTCACATGGCTATGCCCAAAATCACCGGGGAAGACAGTAGTGGAAGGGAAATAGGAGGAAATATTTGATGAATGATAATAAAAAATATTGTATTACCCCAAACCCACTATATCCATACCTTTGTTCACTGCCTCGTTTTCAAATATGAAAGTTCAGCCAAGAATCAGTGTGTATTTGAGGAAAGCTTACAACACAATAAGAGTGTCTAATGTAGACAAGGTAACAAAGGAATCATGTTGTGCTTTGAGTGTGCCCCCCAAATGTACATTTTGGAACTGAAATTCTTCAGTGTGGCAGTATTGGGAGGTGGGGCTCAGTGGGAGGCATTTGTGTGCGGGGCGGAGTGGTAAATGCTTTCCTCGTGAGTTTTCACCTTCATAGGCCCGTGCTAGTTACTGCAAGAGTGGGTTGTTGCAAAGCCGCTTGCCCCTTGTGCTCTCTCTCTTCTTGCACGCCCCTGCTTGCCTTTCTACTTTGCACCATGAGGTGACAAAGCACAAGGCCCTGACCAGCTGCCCACATGGATTTCCTGGCGTCCGGAACCATGAGCCCAAGTCAACCTCTTTTCTTTATAAATTACCTAATCTTTGGTATTCCATTTTAACAGCAGAAGACAACTTCAGACAAACCTGGAGGGAACCTGGAGGCAGCATCTAATGAGCAAAGGAGAATCTTGAAAACATTTACTAGCTGAGTGTGGTGGCACAGCCTATAATTCTAGTACTTGGGAGGCTGAGACAGGAAGATCACAGGTTCGAGGATAGCCTCAGCAATGTAGTGAGACTCTCAGCAATCTAGGGAGACCTTGTTTCAAAACAAAAAAATAAAAAGGGCTAGGGGTATAGCTTGGAGGTAGAACGCCCCTGGGTTCAATCACCAGTATCACAAAACAAAAACAAAAACAAAAAACAAAAATATTTACTATATATTCTAATTGGGAGATAAAATAGTCTATCCATAAAATAAAAATAGTATGCTATGTGGAAAAGTTAATGAAAATAAGAAATAGTTCATGGGAATGAAAAATATGGTAGAATTTTTTTCTTAAATTCAGTAGATGGTTTGGAAGATGAAGTAAAAGAAGTCTTCCAGAAGTTAGAATTCAAAGACAGATGTAAAATATAAGTAAATTAGATAATAGTCCATTAGGGCCAACAACCAATATCTAGGAATTCTAGAAGAAGAAATATGAAAATGTAGAGCATCAAAATTTAATTTAAATCTTTTATAGTTTTATTGACTTATTTTTTGCTTGTTATTTGTTTACTATGTACCTTTACTGTGCTAAATGTTTTGCATGGTGAAATTTTAAGTAATTAATTAGTTAATTTATTTATTTATTGTGGTGCTGGGGATTGAACCCAGGGGCATTCTCCCTCCCAGCTACACCCCCAGCTCTATTTTTATTTTCAAACGGTCTTGCTAGGTTGACGAGAGTCTCACTACTTGCTGAAGCTGTCCTTGAACCTGCGGTCCTCCTGTCTCAGCCTCCCAAGTACTGGGATTATAGGCATGCACCATCATGCCTGGCTTGAAATTTTAATTTTAAAATAGTAATGCAAGACAATGTCTTTAAACCAAAGAACACAAGCCTCCAGGTTGAAAAGAACCCAGTGAAAACAACATACAGAAAATGAAAAAGAGCCTATTCCAGGGACCAACATAGTGAAAGTTTAAAATGACAGGGGACAAGAGTTAATTATAACTATTGAGTTAATTATAACTATTGACTCAATAGCTATTGAGTCTTTGCATATAACAACTACATTTTGAGGCATACATACGCACAGAATGTTTTATTTTATTTAACCTTTCTTATGAAAGCTACGTGGAGAATGTACTTACGTTTACAGGAAAAAAGGCAAGCCGGACGTGGTGGCACACGCTTGTAATCCCAGTACTTGGGAGGCTGAGACCGGAGGATCTGGGTTCGCGGCCAGCCTCAGCTACTTAGTGAGGCCCTCCACAACTTAGTGAGACCCTGTTTCAAAATAAAGAATAAGGCCGGGCGTGGTGGCGCACGCTTGTAATCCCAGTACTTGGGAGGCTGAGACCGGAGGATCCGGGTTCGCGGCCAGCCTCAACTACTTAGTGAGGCCCTCCGCAACTTCAATAAAGGATAAAAAATAGGGCCGGGGGTGTAGCTCGGAGGTAGAATGCCCCTGGGTTCAATCCCCGGTACCGCAAAAATAAATAAATAAAGAAAGAAAGAAAGAAAGAAAGAATAAAAAAATAGGTCTGGGGGTGCAGGTCCGAGGTAGAATGCCCCTGGGTTCAATCCCCAGTACCGCAAAAAAAGAAAAAGAAAAAGAAAAAAAGCAAAACATAGGCCAACTATAAGGAATTAGAATGGTGTACTTTCAATTATGTTAGAATTGTGAAGTCAGTAGAGTAGTCCCTTGAAAATCCTGAGTGAAAATTAATTTCAAAAAATTTTATACCCAGCCAAACTATTGAGTCTATGCACATAACAACCACATTTTGAGGCATACATATGCACAGAATGTTTTATTTTATATAACCTTTCTTATGAAAGCTACGTGGAGAATGTACTTAAGTCAAAAAAATAAAGGGTGAGAGGACTTCAACAAGACAGATCCAACAGGCTGGACATAAAACAAGGAAGTATCGAGGGAAAAAATTTAAAGGAACTTATACTTTATCTGAAACTATACTGAGAAATATCATTGCTGAGTACTTGGCAAATCTGTTTGAGTGTTTGGGGAAAAGGTCAGTTACCAAGAAAAATAAACTGTTAAAAAATCTAGGCAGCTAGGTGTAGTAGCACATACCTGTAGGTCCAGTTATGCAGGAGGCTAAGGCAGGATGATCACTTGAGCCCAGGAGTTCCAGCCCAGCCTGGGCAACATAGCAAGACCCTTCTCAAAACAAAAGAAAAAATCAGAGAAACCAGCTAATTAATTCCAGAAATAATAAAATAATATATATGAAAATTAATTTAAAGAAACTAATGGTTGTGTCAGTAGTGAGCAAATGTTCCATAATCATAATGTAAATAGTTCTACTAATGATCTAACCAAAACCATTCTATGGGCACATGAGTTGCATATGTAGGGTGGCTGGGAAAACAGACCTAAATTGTTACTTCTTATTTCTTTTGAGGTAGAGTCTCACTATGGTGCCCAGTCTAGCCTCATATTCCTGGGCTCAAGGGATCCTCTTGCCTCAGCCTCCAGAGTAGCTGGGACTACAAGCATGCACTACCACATTTGGCTTGTTACCTTTTGTAGCATAGAAAATTTAAAAGGGGGTGGGGTGGGGAGAGAAGTAGCTCAGATATAGAATGTCCCAGATTCAATCCTTAGTAAAGGAAGAGGAGGAAGAGGAGGAGGAGGAGGAGGAGGAGGAGGAGGAGGAGAAGGAGGAGAAATTTAATGTCTAATGTTACAAAATGAAGAAATAGCAATATAAGTATGCCATTTAAAAATATGAAGACAGACGGGCGTGGTGGCACGCGCTTGTAATCCCAGTACTTGGGAGGCTGAGACTGGAGGATCCGGGTTCCCGGCCAGCCTCAGCTACTTAGTGAGGCCCTCCACAACTTAGTGAGACCCTGTTTCAAAATAAAGATAAAAAAATAGGGCTGGGGGTGGAGCCTGGAGGTAGAATGCCCCTGGGTTCAATCCTTGGTACCTCCAAAAAAAAAAAAAATAAATAAATAAATAAAAATATGAAGACAAATAAAAGCAGAGTTGATAATGTGCCCTTGGGGATTAGGTTTGGAGATAGGCGAGAGATACAACATGGGCATCACTCTTCTTTACTATGAGCAATTTGAATACTATTTGACTTAAATTAGGTACATTACTTTGGTGCAAAAATTTAGTCAATAATAAAAATAAAGTTACATATGTCCATCGTTCAGAAAAAGCTTCCTACAGTGTAGAGGAATATAAGTGAACAGTCTTCACGTCTTGTCCCTGGTGCTGTTCTCCTGAGAGAACCATTTTTAACAGTTTCATGCCAATTGCATTGATGATTCAGTGATAGAATTCTCAACTACCATTTCTAACAATTTCTACTTTCAGTTTGTTTTGGTGGTTATATTTATGATTTTTTTTTGAGGTGCTGGGAATCAAACCTAGGGCCCCCTGCATGCTAGGAAAGTGCTCTACCGAGTTACACCTCATGAATACATTCATATTTCCAAGTGTGTCTTGGTGAGGTGGAAAACCATCTGGACGTGACTTTGCCCAGCTGGCCAAGATGGCCACGTCAAGCTGCGCTTGGACATGCAGGTCACAGTGTGCTTTGGAAGCGACGTACACTTGGCCTATGACTGTCGGCCTTTCGTCCCCGAGCCGCTGTACATGGCCAGGGAAGCAGCCCTGACCCAGTTGGGTGAGGCAAAGGGCTATGGTGCCAGCGGGAGGTTGGCATTTCTGGCAAGAGCCCTCTAACTGTTGGAGTTGGTGCTGTGGCAGATTTTCCTGACTCGGGGAGTAAGTGTTGAGCCCTGGTCCAGCTGGTTGGAATATTTGTTGGTTTTGATTATCTGCACCAATAAGCTCTTTTGCTGGCACGGATAATCAGAAGCAGGCAGTCGTTTTCCATCTTCTCAACAAAAATGCCTTTTACATTTTGAGATTACAATACGTAAAGTTTTATTCATTCTTTGCCAAAACACTGCTTTGTAGAGAAGGAGGAAATTTTATTGAATTAAATCAAGAACTCCTTAGGGAGAGTCACATAGCTTTAGGCAGGTCATTTTTTTTCTGCCTATCCCTTTGCGGGCCTTGGGAGATATTTTAGGTGTGGGGGGATCAGTGCTAATAATACTGTCTTTTATTCAGCTCTTACTATATGCTAGGGACTTGGCTAAGTACTCATCATCCTGTTCACAAGACTCTGAAGCTTGCTACACCTACCACTTTCCTTCTAGGCTGAACAATGTGTGACAGTTGAGTGACTGGTGGGAGGTCACAGAGCCGGACAGTGCCAGAGCTGAGTCTGTAGCCCTGATCCTGTCGGCTCTTGGACCCATGTTCTCTGCTTCTAGATTTGGCTGGAATTCAGTGCAGTCTTTGACTTTTTATTACATGAGATTCAGAAAGCAGTCGCTTTATACTTAAAGCCTCGTTCCCACTGTAAGGTGAATCTGTTGTTATTATTCCATAGTGGTGACAAGAATTGTTGGATCTAGTCTTTTTAAGAAGGTTTGGAATTTTATGTCTTCTATCTCTGTCATTGCTTTGTATCCCCTCAATTCAAAATTCTGGAGTGTCCTTGGGCTCTTGCTACCTCTCCTTTGTTTCCATAAAATCACCCTGTCCCCTTTATGTTTCTGTTTGAAGTCTCCCTCCCCCTCCCATTTAAAATATTCCAACTGTCTGTTCATGGTCTCCCTTCTACCACTTCTTACCACCTTACATTGATCATGCATGTCAATCCAGTTTTTTAAAGCTCAGCTTCTCAGCCGGGCATGGTGGTGCATGCCTGTAATCCCAGTGATTGGGAGGCTGAGACCGGAGGATTGCGGGTTCGAGGCCAGCCTCAGCAACTTAGTGATACTTTCAACAATCTAGCAAATCCCTGCTTCAAAACAAAAACATAAAAATGGCTGGGGGTATAGATCAGAGGTAGAATGCTCCTGGGTTTAATCCCCAGTACCAGAAAAAAGAAAAAAAAAAGAAAAGAAAAAGCTCAGTTTATCTTATATTACATGCCTGTGTAAACCATTAGTGTTTCCCACTACTTAGGAACATGTAGCTTTATTAATCTCTAATTTAAGACCTTTTATGATGTGATATAATCTCTCACTCTGCGAGTTCCTCTGGTCTTACCTTCTTTCCCACTTTCTTGCCCATGCTGATTTATCCATCGTCTGGCTATTGAGGCATGGATTTTCTCTGCAACACATACGCTGTTTTTTATAGACTATGTGTTTTAACAGTATTTGTGTGTGTAGGGTTCATTACCCAGATGAATTATTAACTACAGAGTGTAAGATGGGAGCTCTCCGAGTCCATCATGACAGTTAGCACACTTCCTTGTATGTAAAGCACTGTGTAAAAAAAGGAATGAAGGGATTTTTGAAGCTTTAAAGTCAACATATGATTCCAATTCTATACTTCTTTGCTTTCGTTAATTTCATAAATGTTAGACAAATAAAGCATAAGAGAAAAGGCTTTTCTATTATGCTTTTATCTCTAATTACATTTAACTATGAGATTGGAAATATGATAGTATAATTTAATAACTTAGGATATTTAAAAGAGATAGATCAGTTCCATTTAGTATTCTAGTCTGAAAGATATAAAAAATATACTAGGAATGAGAGTGATAAATTTATTGTTACATAGCTTTTTAAAAATAAAACAATATTTAAGAACTTATCATAAGTTATTTTATATTATTGGTAATGTATAGTTTGGATGAGGATAAACTGAATACAGTGTTATGAACATAAGAAAAATATAAGTGAATTGTTTAGTTGATCTTGCGTGATGTACTGACTATAGCTGGAAACCTCTGAGAATCCTGAGTAATGGAATGATTGAGTAGTGAGATCGTGGAGCACATTCTCGTGCTGCCCGAGGCCCGTGCTCGCCGAGGCTTTTCTGAAGCAGCAGTGCTACTGCTTGCTTTCTGCAGAGCTTGAAATGGTTCTGCCCTGTCTTTTTTGTTTTTCTTGTTTTAATTGTCTAGATTTTTAAATTTTTCAACTCTTTTATTTCCTTTTGTTTAATTTTATAGATGTTCCATGACAAATATTTCCATTTCTATAAATTATTTCAAACTATGTTCTATATAAGATATTTTTGCTTTGAAAGAGTTGAGTATTTGGTACGATAAGGATGATTTCTTCCTGAAACCAAACAATAAGCTATCATAACTTTTCATATACTTATATGTTCATATTTATTGTACTAGAGTGCTTCTGTTGCCTTTTAAAATGCAAATTTTAGTGTCGAATTACTTTAACTCTGAAATCTTATACATTCCTAAGCAAAACATTCTCATGCTGTATATTTCTCTAAATTATTTTTCCAAATAATGTTGAGCACCATTATGATGCCTTCTTTTACACCTCACATTTTTATAAAAGATACCTTAAATTATTTTAACCTTTGATTTGGTTTTCGTAACATGTCAAGGAAGCCATAAATCCATTTTTTCAGAATACAAGGTTGCATATTTGATGTAAATCACTGTATGTATCTGATCAGATCTCTTAATCAAAAATGTGACATCTTCAAGGTAGTGGCATTTTAAGTTACAATGAGTTTCCAAAGGGTCCAAGCCCTAGAATGAAAGCGTAGATTGTTCATTTTGACTACTCTTATTCGATCATTTCGTCTTTAAAAATCAGGTTTCATCTTACAATCCAAAACAACCTTGCTCGTGTGCATTTTCGGATGGGCTGATTCCCTTTGTCAGAAAACAGAAGCTAGCCTAAATTTCCTAATAATTTTTCATCATATTAAAATTCATGGTAAAAATAAAAATAGTCTAATTTTGAATCCAAGTGCTTATCTTTGAGATGGATGCTTCCTCTCCCTTTCTCTCTACCTCAGGAGATAGAGCGACTGGGACAGGAACTGAGTGACTACAGGCAGCGCGTGGAGCAGGAGCAGCAGAAGGCGGCCCGGGCCGGAGAGGAGAGCCTGCGCCTGGCGGAGCTGCTGGGAGCCTCCGAGCGCCAACTGCACCTCACCAGGTACCCCTCAGCACGGCACTGAGCTCTCCCCAGCTTCCAAACCGTGGCGAGAGTCAGTCTTAGTCATTTGATTCACACACAGCTTTCAGGCATATTAAGAGAAGTGGAGAGCGAAACAGCAGACGTGAGTGATGTGTGGCAGGGAGTTGCTGATCGATGACTACACCCTGCACTTACAGTGCTCCAGTATTTAGGTGATCCTCTGTCAATAGAAGCAAAATGCCACGTCTTCTGCCACCACCTCTCCTGTTACTTCTATGTCTGATAAAAATGTAAAAATGAAGGCATATATTGAGGGAAAGAATCAGACACTGTCAGTAGTGAGGGAATCGAAGTCGAAGAAATCTTAAGATGCAAATTGAAATGGAGCCAATACAAAACAGGGATTGCAGCCTAGAGAGGTGCTATCTAGACACCAGGCTGATGGTCATTGTCCTGGTGGGGCTCACACCATCCAGGTTTCGAATCGCTCCGCTTCCACTGCGGGCCACTGCCACGTGACTGTCCCTGCCAGCAGCCTTAGTGAACACAGAGCTCAACCCTGACTTAAAGTCAGACTGCCTAGGTCACAAGCAGTACGGATTGGCTGTACCGGAAACACACACATTCATAAATACACACACGGAGAAATGCAAATAGACAGCCGATACTTCAAAGTCCCATGTACGTGGCTTCTTCTCACTTTGCGTTTTAGTACGGTTTCTTCAGTTTTCAGATTGAGCCTCTGGGTCTGTTCAGTTCTTGGAGTTTTTCAGTTTTTAGAGGGAATTTTGTCTAAATACACATGTAAGTTTATGATATTTCATTTAGTTTGTAAAATAGAAAAACACTGGTCTTCCAATTATAGTACAATGTTGAATTTAAACTACGAAAGGGGACTGATCCCTTTTACATTAAATATGACAATGTAATTCTGAGCACGGTACGGTAACAGATGGAGAAAAGCACCACTTGAACAGCCTGCATTCGGAGAAAAAATCTTCTGGAGGTTGGTGAACCTCCCAAAGTTTTGGGTTAGTGTTAAGATGCCTGTAGTTCTGTTAAAATCAAACTTTGTTAAGAACATTTTGTTATGATAATAATCCAAATGTTTGACACCTTCCTATTTAAACAGCGAAAGAAAAAGAGAGGAAAGGAAGTGGGAAATAAATCATTTATGCATGTATGATACCCGGAGAAAATTTAATAGATGAAACACTTTTATGAGTAGAAATGGCTGAATATAACAGAATCGTAGCTTTTCTTTTAATGCCTGTTTAAAGTATTGTCGTTGTGGAGCTGAGAACATAGTATCACCATCACTCCTGTGGCTTTTTAATCGTAGCAGTTTTGTAATTTAGCTTCATTGTGATAATGTGACGACTCTTTCTTTTCTGTCAGACTTCCACTGAGAACCAATCATTTGTGTGCTCAGCACTCCTAACCCACAGAAGTGGGATGGCTTTTAATGTCTCCGTGTGGCCGAGCCTCAGTAAATAAATATCAATGCTGGTGTGCGCCTCTCGCCCTTCTATCTTACTCAGAGAGTTCCTTTCTGCGGTCCAAGTCCAGAGAGAGTTCTCTGAGCAGTATCGATGTGTGCCGGTCAACAAGATCAGTTCTTCTAAGTGGAACTATTAAGATTCAGCGACTGCTGAATGGACACGCACTAACTGATTCCTTTGTTCTTAAGAAAAACTGTTTTGCTTGGTTCCATGGAAAGCTTTTTTTTTCTTTTTTCGTTGAGCTTAATTTACACCAATTCTACAAAAATTTAAACCCAGCTTTACAGGAAATAAAATGCAGTTACTTGTTTGCTAAGTACAGTACTCTTTTTGTAGCCATTTTGTGTTTAGTTTATGTTTGTGGTTTATAAAATCCACAGTTGTAAATTTAAAGATGGCAATTAAAACTGGAAGGCACTTGTATAGCACTCCTTTGCACTAAAAATGTGACTTGGTCATTGGGCTAAATATTCCTGATGTGCTTTTTAGTTTTCTCAAGAGCCTGCTACCTCTTGCCATTCTATATTGATTCAGTATACTTGGGTGTGTGGCTGAGAAACATTGCAATCTTTTTTTTCCAGTGTGGACCAGCTGAAATGCAGAACTCCCACACCGACAATACCTCACAATTCAGTTTCAAACATCTTGAATGGCATATTCTAAACAAAGTTTAAAATTGAATATGAAAACCATGTTATAAAGTAATGATGAGACAAGAATCCAAATTTGGGGGGGGCAAAGAATATTTTAAAACTGGAAGAGAAATCTGTAGATCGATCTCAAAGAAAAATAATCCATATCTACCATTTGTTTGTTCTTCCTTATTTGAATTTAAATTGGATTTAAACATGGGGAATAGAAATTCAGCATTTATTGTAGGGCCCAAATGGTGAGTGTAACATTCACTTAGTAGGTATATATGTATATATATATATACCCCTACTAATAATATATTATTTTTTATTGGTGCATTGTAGTCTCACATCATAATGTAGTTCAGAGTGATAGGGACATCCATGCACACGGCATTTGGTGAGCTTCCCCCAGCTCCTCCCCCAGTACCTTCCCTCCCCCATACCTAATATTGAGATTGGCATTGGCAAGTTCACATGTATATAATATCAGTGGAAGTGTTTCCTTCATTATTTCTCCCTCTCCCCTACTACCACCCTTCTCTGTACCCCCTCCATCACTCTACTGGGGTTTCTCCTCCATTATCTAAAAGTCCCTCTTGTATTACAACTACTCCCTAGCTTCTGAATATGAAAGAAAACATATGACCCTTCACTTTCTGTGACTGACTAATCTTACTTAACATAATGTTCTCCAGATCTATCCATTTTCCTGCAAATGACGTAATTTTGTTTTTCTTTATTGCCGAGTAGAACTCCAGTGTGTGTATATCCCATAATTTTGTAATCCATTCATCTGTTGATGGACACCTAGATTGGTTCCATAATTTGGCTACTGTGAATTGTGCTTCTGTGAATTTTGATATGCATGTATCACTGTAATATTCTGATTTCAGTCTCTTTGGAAAGATACCCAGGAGTGGTATAATTGAACTGTATGGTGGATCCATTCCTAGTTTTCTGAGGAATCTCCACACTGATGTCCATTGCACTAATTTTCAATCCCACCAACAGTGTAGAAGAATTCCTATTTCTCCACATCCTCACCAACATTTATTGTTGTTTGACTTCTTGATGATTACCTAGAATGGGGTTTAGATGGCATCTCAATGTAGTTTTGATTTGCATCTCCCTGATTGCTAATGATGTTGAACATTTTTTCATATATTTATTGGCCATTTGTATTTCTTTTTTTTGTGAGGTGTCTATTTAGTTCAATTTTCCATTTCTTGATTGGTTTTTTTTTTAGTGTTAAGTCTTTTCAGTTCTTTGTATGTTCTAGATATTAGTCCTCTATCAGAGGAATAGCTGGCAAAGATCTTCTCCCATTCTGTAGGCTCTCTTGATGATTTCCTTTGCTGCACAGAAACTTTTTAATTTAATGCCATCCCATTTATTAATTCTTGTTTTAATTTCCAAAGCTTTGGGGGTGTTATTGAGGAAGTTTCTACTAGTATTTATATGTTGGAGTGTTGGTCCTATGCTTTCCTCTAATCATTTCAAAATCTCTGGTCTAATTTCTAGGTCTTTTATCCATCTTGAGTTGACTCTTGTGCAGGGGTGAGAAGTTGTGGTTTAATTCCATTTTTCTACAAATGGATAGATAACCAGTTTTCCCCACACCATTTTGTTGAAAAGGCTCTCTTTTCTCCAACCTATGTTTTTGGCACCTTTGTCAAAAATCAATTGGTTATACATATGTGTATTTGTTTCTGTACCTTCTATTCTGTTCCCTTGGCCTATGTGTCTGTTTTTGTGCCAGTACCATGCTGTTTTTATTACTATTGCTCTGTAGTATAATTTGAAGTCAGGTAATGTGATGTCTCCTGCATGGTTCTTATTGCTGAGAATTGCTTTGGCTATTCTGGGTCTTTTGTTTTTCCATGTGAAATTTAGGACTGATTTTTCTAACTCTGTGAGAAGTGACATTGGTATTTTAATAGGGGTTACATTAAATCTGCAGATCACTTTTGGTATAATAACCATTTTGATATTTATTCTGCCTATCCAAGAGCATGAAAGATTTTTCTGTCTTCTAAGATCTTCTTCGAATTCTTTCTTTAGTGTTTTATAATTTTCATTGTAGAGGTATTTTACCTTCTTGGTTAGATATATTCCTAGGTATTTTATTTTATTTTATTTTTTGAGGTTATTGTGAATGGAATTGTTTTTTGGATTTATTTTTCAGTGGGTTCATGGTTAGCATACAGAAAAGCTACTGATTTTTGTAGATTATTTTGTATCCTGCTACTTTGCTGAATTTGTTAACTTAGCGCTCTAGAAGTCTTTTGGTTGAGTGTTTTGGTTCTTCTAAATATAGGATCATGTCATCTGCAAATAGAGATCATTTCAGTTCTTCTTTTCCTATTTGTATTCCTTTTGTTTCCTTCTCTTGCCTTATCTCTCTGGCTAGAGTTTTGAGTACTATATTGAAAAGGAGTGGTGATAGTGGGCATCCTTGTCTTGTTTCTGATTTTTAAGGGAATTTTTGCAGTTTTCCCCCATTCAATATAATGTTGGCTTTGGGTTTATTGTATATTGGCTTTATGATGTTGAGGTAAGTCCCTTCTATTCAGATTTTCTGCAGTGTTTTTAACATGAATAGGTGTTGGATTTTGTCGAATGCTTTTTCAGCATCTGTTGATATACTCATGTGTTTTTTGTCCTTAGTTCTATTTATGTGGTGAATTGCGTGTATTGTTTTACATATGTTGAACCAGCCTTGCATCCCTGGATGCAAGGACCAACTTGGTTATTATTGAGTACCTGCTATCTTTTTAAGTACATTGGCCATAGGCACAGAGGGAAAAATAAGACCTGGTTTCTGTTTCTACCCTTAGTTTGCCCACACTGAACTAAAGGCACCAGATTTAAATATGCAATTATAATAGAATGTGACAACAGCGAAATGCTAGAAGTAAAGATTACCACAGGAATATATAGAAAGGAGAATTGGCTTATTCTTCATTGGAGATGAAGGCAATAATCAGAAAAAAATAATGAAAGGCAGTAGTTGGGGAGAGGGAGATGCTTGGTAGCAGTCTGTAGTTTTGTAGTTGTTGTTGTTGTTTTTTGGCACTGGGGACTGACCCAGGGGTATTCTACCTCTGAGCTGCACCCCCAGACCTTCTTATTTTTTATTTTGAAATGGTCTGCTGAGGGTTGCTGAGGTGGCCTTGAACCTGTGATCCTCCTGTCTCAGCCTCCCAAGTACTGGGATTACAGGTGTGTGCCACCACGCCCAGCAATAGCAGCTTCTATCAATGAGTTCACGGATAGGAGTTCTCAATTGGAAGAAAGTGATGTGAGTACCCCACGTAGAGGGACGGATATGTGCAAAACCATAAAGATGGGAGAGAACGTAAACTCTAACCAGGTTGGGTTTGGGTTGGAGATCAGACTGGAAAGGGGAGAAGGAGCCAGAGAAAGGGCCTCGTGGGCCATGCTCTGAAGGGCGAGCCATTCCGAGAGGCCTTGCATCTCTCGGTGCATGGATCCACGTTCCAGGTTAGGATCCTGCCTCAGAGAGCAGCGTGGAGAGGGAACTTAGAGAGTTGATACAGGAGACAAAGAGGCCACTTAGGATAGGTCAGCAACTACAGCCCACGTGCCACATGTGGCCCATTGTCTGTTTTTCTATGACCCATGAGTTAAAGATGGTTTTTATTTTATTTTATTCTATTTTATGGTACTGGGGATTGAAAGCAGGGGTCTTCTACCTCTGAGCTACACCCCAGCCCGTTTTATTTTTTTATTTTGAAACAGAGTCTCACTAAGTTGCTGAGGCTGCCCTCGAACCTGGGATCCTCCTGTCTCATTTTATTTTTTTCAAAACAAAAAATAAAAAGGGCTGAGGGTGTAGTTCAGAGGTAGAATGCCCCTGGGTTCAAGCCCCAGTACAAAAAAAAAAAAAAGGAGGCACTGGGGATTGAACGAAGGGGCATTCTACCTCTGAGCTATACCTTCAACCATTTTATTTTTTATTTTGAAACAGGATCTCACTAAGTTGCTGAAGCTGCCCCCAAATCTGTGATCCTTCTGTCTCAGCCTCCCAAGTACTGAGATTACAGGTCTGTACCACCATGCCTGGCTCACTATCTTTGCAATTTTGACAAATTAGCTTCTTAGGACTGCTAACTTACCTGTAAAAGGAGATGAGATTAGATGATTTCTAAATTTCCGACTCAGTCAATAATTCTAATAATGATTCAAAACAATCCACTATTACATTCCTATTGCTTGGAGTATCCTTTGTGTGAGATATGTCCTTGGTTGGAACTTCAGAGGAGTTCACAGAAATGTCACCCACACCTGCCACTCATGTTGTTAAAACGTGGCCTCTGCCCAACGTCCTGGTGTATGAACATGGGCTCTTCGCACCCTTCCGGTCTTTAGCTAACCCCTTTCCTGTGTATCTTCACACGCCACTGCCTTGACTCTTCCGCCCTGCTATCGCAGCCTTCCGCGATGCCCCACCAACCATGCCGGAGGGGCCAGACCGCAGCACGGCATGTGAGGTCATGCTGGTGGACCGTAGCTGTCCCGCCCGAGTTCCTCCCCGTGCCCCCGCCTGCTGATTTCCAGCCAGATGGAAGTGCAGGCGGCGCTCTGGAGTGTGGACTTTTTTCTTCCTTTTCTGTTCTCTACATGCAGAATCCCCTTTTGGCCTTCTCTGGGCCTACTCTAACCTTCCCTTCTCTTCAAAGACTCCCCCAAATCCTAATTTTTCTGCTGTGGTTTTCCCTGCCAACCCTCCCCTGATAACAGAGCACATCTCTCGCTGAATTCTCTTCGCACTTTGAGGGAAGTCTCCAAGGTTACTAACACACTCATCTCCTTATCTACCTGGTCCAGCGCTACATGTCGTAGCTCTTTAAAAATATTAAAAGTAGGAGCCCAGGGCAGTGACTGCCATTTCCTGGCCCCGGAGCTGTCTTCTGGGAACTGAGCGCTCTGTGGTTCTTCCAGTCGTTCCACTACATACAGAGTCTTCTCTCCTTTACAGCTGAGGCGACTCAGCCACAGAGAAGTAAAGTCACTCATCTGAAGTCACACAGCTGGTGTTTTAGGGAAGCAGTCTTGGGACCCCAGAAGGTTGCCTGCCAAGCATACCCTACCCATTAGGCTACAATCCTATGCCCATGACTAGGGAAGTGGATTAATGCGGTTATTTCCAAAAAGACAACTGAGAAAAGCAGCAATATAAATTTATTGTAAGCCAGGCGTGGTGGCGCACGCTTGTAGTCCCAGTACTTGGGAGGCAGAGACCAGAGGTTCCGGGTTCGCGGCCAGCCTCAGCTATTTAGTGATGCCCTCCGCAACTTAGTGAGACCTGGTTTCAAAATAAAAGATAAAAAATAGGGGTGTAGCTCCAAAGTAGAACCCCCCTGGGTTCAATCCCCGGTACCGCAAAAAAAAAAAAAAATTGTAATACAGCCAAGCATGGTGACGCATGTCTGTAATCTCAGTACTTGGGAGGCCGAGACAGAAGGATCGCAGGTCCAGTGTTAGGTGAGACCCTGTAACAAAATTAAAAAATAAAAAGGGCTGGAGGTATAGCTTAGAGGTAGAATGCCCCTGGGTTTATTCCCCCGTACTGTGCGCACGCGCGCACACACACACACACACACACACACACTGTAATAGAGACATGTTTGCAGTTCCTTTCTGCGCTGATGTAAATCCGTGCCCTGACTCGGGCTCTCCCTAAAGAACGGTTTCCTGAGGTCTGTTGTTCACGTTGGTCATTTAATGTGTTGTATTTTTTATTAAATGTGTTGTATTTTTTATTAAATGTGTTGTATTAATGTGTTGTATTTTTTATTAGGCTTTTATTAAAAAGTGGCAATTCCTTCACTTTTTTTTTCTTTTTAACGTGTCCAAACATCTTTAGAGATGCAGGATTCGAATCCCTCTCAGGAGACAGCCACTTGCATGCCCGCGGGCAGGCTCGTTTATAGTGCAGCCTGCTAAAGCAGTCAGCTTCCAATGCTCACCTGACGTCATTAGCTGCTTAGCGAGGCGGATCTCTTCCTGTGCCTCTCAAACCTGCGCTGAGGCACATTCTCTCCGATCCCGCATCTTTTTATCATATCCATCTGGAGGGGAACTTGGATGTTTGTTTGTTTGTTTGTTTGTTTGTTTGTGGTAGTAGGGATTGGACCCAGGGGCATTCTACCTCTGAGCTATACCTCCCGCCCTACTTTTATTTTTTAAATTTGATACAGGTTCTCACAGTGTTACTTAGGCTGGTCTTGAACCTGGGATCGTCCTGTCTCAGCCTCCCAAGTACTGGGATTACAGGTGTGCGCCACCATGCCTGGCTTTTTTTTTTTTAACGTTTCTTGGTGCATTGTAATTATACATCGTAATGGGTTCAGAGTGATAGAAATATACACACACACCGCACTTGTGTGCTTCCCTCCGTGCCCCGCCCCGCTCCATCCTCCTCCCCAGATATGTCATTGAGCTTGGGATTGCTAACTTTATATATGAACAGATGCTTCCTTCATCAAGGGAGGGGCACTTCTGTGGACGCCTTCTTTTGCTTCATGACCAGAGGATTCAGAACTCAGTTGCTCTAAGTATGAAAGCAAGACCCAGCGGTCTGCAGGCTGCTCCTTCCGTCAATATGGCTGCCTTGCAATTCTTATTTCTCCTTTTACATAAATGACGTTTTAAATGACAGTCGACTTCAAAGAATTTCTCAGGGCAGTAACCTGAGTGAGAGACCGCAAAATGAGTATTATACTCTCACTCACTTTCATGATCCACATGGGAAGATGAACATCTGACCGAGAGAAAGCAGCTAAGTATTTGTATCTTCTTAAACGGCAGAAGGCACAGCAGAGAGGCTGTCCTGCTGTTACGGGCAGATCGACTGGGGAGAGGTGGTAAAGGCTCCCTTTCCAGAACGTTCCAGCATATTGAGCTTCTGCACAGTCATGATAAGTGCCTGTACTGGCGATCTAACCCAGGGCCCTCACATGCTAGGCACGCGCTCTACCGCTGAGCCACCTCCAGGCCTGGAAACGCTCTCTAGAATTAAATTATTTGATATCTCAGACTACCGGCCTGAGTAAGGACTTCTTGGTCGAGGTGTCAGAAACCCCAAAAGGAAGACTTGGTTTATTTTTATAGCTACTCTGTACAGTCCAGGTGCAGCTGGCCCTGGGGTTCCTTGGACCAGGGACTCAAGGCAGCACGAGTGTGCTATCAGATTCTAACTAAGTGCCCATAGCCGAGCTCCACTCCTGTCTGAATGTCGGCTCCTTCTCTCAGATTCTCCCATACCATAGAGTTGCATGCTTCAGTCTAAAGCTGAAAAAGGGGTTGCCTTTGATTTCAAACTATAAGGAAGTGACTTTGTAGGTCCTCCACTTCCAATTTCAAACCTTCATTTCTGGGATCACCCCTTGGAACACACGTCCTTTTGGGTGCTGCCTCTGTAGAGCCACAGGGAGCAAGGGGACATTCGTAGTAAGCCAGGGGAGAGGCTCTTGCTAAGGGAAGGGTGACAGGGGTCCCGGGTAAGTAAAATAGCAGATGTCTATTCTGTTGGACTTGTTGTTTTGAAAAACGCAATCTCTGGCATTTGCTTTGACTAAGAAATGATTTGGAGTGAACCAGACATGGCATATACCTGTAGTACCAGTGCTTGGGTGGCTGAGACAGAAGGATTGCAGGTTCAAGGCCAGCCTCAGCAATGTCACAAAACTCTCAGCAACTTAGAGAGACCCTGTTTCAAAATAAAAAAAAATAAAATGGCTGGGGGTGTAGCTCGGAGGCCAAATACCCCTGGATTCAATCTCAAGTACCAAAAAGAAAAAAGGAAAAAAAAGGGGCGGGGGGGTTGGAGTGGAAAGGGGGAAGAAGAAAGCTCTCTTATGTTTGAGACTGATATTCTGCATTGCCAACAATGTTACAAGTTCAAGGGGGCATTTAGAGAACTCTCGGAATGTAAACAGGGAGATGCTTACAGCAAGTGGAGGACGGCCTGCCTGTGCCCGGCCCGCAGCAGTGCTATATGGAGTGTGGCCCCTGCCGGCCCCATATCCATTTGAAACTGCTGCAACTTCCACGTGCATTATCAGTGATGCTTTTTTGCAGGGGAGGGGTATCTTTATAGGTTTTTCTAGTACTTAATTCATTTGTATTGCATTTTACAAAACTAATGCTTTGCAAAGGATTAGAAATTTTTATTTTCTTTTTGCGGTACCGGGGATTGAACGCAGGGGCCTTCTACCTCCGCGCTACACCCCCGGCCCTATTTTTTTATGCTTTATTTTGAAACCAGGTCTCACGAAGTTGCGGAGGGCCTCACTAGGTAGAGAGAGAGAGAGAGAGAAAGAGAGAGAGAGAGAGCTGAGGCTGGCCGCGAACCCGGATCCTCTGGTCTCCGCCTTCCAAAGTACTGGGATTACAAGCGTGCACCACCATGCCCGGCTAGGATTGGAAATTTAAAAAACTAAAACCTGATCTGTGACTATAAGAAGTTTGAGGGAGAAGGCGGGGGGGGCACTAAAAGCTGTGTGCATATATGTTAACATCAAATAGATATTCATTGTGATGTGAGACAACAATGCACCAATAAAAGCATGTTAAAAAAAAAAGAAGTTTGAGATTGTCTGCTTCTTGGTCCTAACGGCGAGCTGGAGGAAAGCATTGCTTTATGGAAGAGGAGCCCAGTGTCAGGACACGAAGCCTGAAGCCATGCAGCCAGGAGGGAGGGAGCAGCCAGGCTCGAACTGGGTCCATCAGGTGCTGCAGCCACAGAGTGTACAAACGTACTTCAAAGCTTGATAGAAAGACTTTTGGAGCAGGGTGAGGTGGTGCACGCCTGTTATTCCAGTACTTGGGAGGCTGAGATAGGAGGATGACAGGTTTGAGGTCAGCCTCGGCAACTTAGCAAGACCCTCAGCAGCAACTTAGTGAGACCCTGTTTCAAAATAAAAAATAAAATAGAGCTGGGAGTGTAGCTCAGAGATAGAACACCCCTGGAGTCAATCCCTAGTACTACACAGGAGAGGGAGGAAGGAAGGCAGGGAGGGAGAGAGAGAAGAGAGAAGAGAGGCAAGGAGAGAGGAAGAGAGAGGAAGGAGGAGGAGGAGAGGCAGGCAGAGGAAGGAGGAGAAAAGAAAAGACAAGAAAGCACAAGAAAAGAAAAGAACAAACTTTGGGGGTTGTAAATCCCCGGCTCGTGGGCCAGGAGCCAGGCCTCTCCTCTGTGTGTCCCGAGTCTCAAGCATGGCGTCAGGCATTTAGCAGGCTCTCTGTAAACAATGAATACATTTGCTTCTGATCTGTATTGCTAAGGAAAATTAAGAAGGAACTGCACTCACCAGTTAGCCGAGGTCAAGAAAACCACACTGTCACTGTTCATTTGAAGAGGAGAGTATCACCCTGGTGTGTAGCCTCGTTATTCTGCAGTGAACTTTATCTTTTATTTTTTTCCTCTCCTGAGTTTTATTCAAGAATTTTTAGCCTGAAGTTTCCATTTAAAAGTTAAGCTTATTTTTCTGGTACCCCTTTCATGAATAAATTAAGCAGAGAACGTGTCAAAAATAATTTTAAATGGATATATGTGCAAGCAACATCTTCAAAGCTTGAAATAGACGACGGCCTGGGTGCTGGTGTGAACTGCAGCCCCCTCCCCCAGCACCAGAGGAAACAGGCTGCCAGAAAGCCAGGGTGGATGGCGCACCCTGCGCGACTCTGCTCCACCTGTCTGACAGGCAGGCACCCTGGCTGCCCACTGTGTGGCCTGGGGCAGGAGAGGCTGCAGTGGAGGCTGTAGGAAATGTGTGTCTGCAGGTTCCGCTTAACGTGCCCTGGCTCGCTTCTCTCCGTTCTGCAGAACCCAAATGTGTGCGCAATGAAAATCCACGCTGGGGACCCGCTCCTCCCCTGCCACACAGCCCCACAGCCTGGAGCATGGTGGCAGCGGCAGCCAACTCATTTTCTGAAGAAGCCCAGAGGAGATGGAGAAAGTACTGCCCACACCGCTCGCCCGACTTGACAATGATGAACATCAAGTTCAGTGAGACTGGAAGAAGGGAGAAATAAAGCAAAAACACAGAAATGTTACCATAGTAGCCCCGAGCCTGAGTTATTTCCAAAACGAAAGTTCTGGTCTCTTATATTGTTTTAAAGAAAAGGGAGTATGCAGCCTGGCGTAGTGATGCAGTCCTCTAATCCCAGTATTTGGGAGGCTGAAACAAGAGGATTGCAAGTTTGAGGCCAGCCTCAGTTACTTACTGAGGCCCTCAGCAATTTAGCAGAACCTCTTTCAAAATAAGAAGGGCTGGCTGTGTAACTAGGAGGTAGAATACCCTTGGGTTCAGTCTCCAGTACCTCAAACCTGTCATCCTCCTGTCTCAGCCTCCCAAGTACTGGGATTACAGGTGTGTGCCACCACGCCCAGCCAATTTCTTTGTAACCACCTCTTCCTGATTGGATGTGTTCAGTATGTCAATGATTAGGCATTCCTCGTTCATTATTTAATGTCCCCTGATACCCATGGATGTTATACAGTGAACCACCAACTGATAAACCATAGAACTAAAGCTCATTAAGGATCCTGAGAAAGGACAAGGCTTGGCGAATATTCATTTTCCTTGATGGCCCATCTGAAGGCAGGTCTCACGGGGACCAGGCCCCAACTCAAACAAACGTGTTTTTATTATGCTTCTTCTCTGTTGGATCAAATAAGAGGGACAAACAGTCATTCTAGGGGGTCTGAGCGGGAACCACAGAGATTAGGAAACGTTTGGGAGCAGTCAGGAGCAGTCTGACATCTCACTGAGGTGAAGTCTCTGCTCCATCTTGGCTCTGTGTGGCCCCTACCCAGCATGCACAGGGCCACCTGGGAGCATCCTGGGGACAGGGTCTCAGAGGACTGCCTTCCCCAGGGAGGGTGCCGTGTGTGAGCAGTGCGTCTCTCTGACACCTCCGTCGTGTCTTCCTTCAAGAAGCCTGTTTCTGAGAAGATTTACCAAAAGAATATACCCAGAGTTAAAGGAGAAGTTATGATACCTGTAGCTCTCCCAACAAAAGATGTGTCAAAGATAAGTGGCAAGTCACTATTGGAACATACTCGAGGGCTGGAGCTGGAGCTGTTCAGGATGAGGCATTGAAAGTGAGTTTTGAGCCAGGTGTGGTGGTGCCCGACTGTAATCCCAGCTCTTGGGAGGCTGAGACAGGAGGATTGCCAGTGTGAGGACAGCCTCAGCAACTTAGTGAGACCCTCAGCAATTCAGCAAGACCCCGTTTCAAAAATAGAAAAAATAAAAAGGGCTGGGTGTGTAGCTCAGAGTTCAGATGCCCCTGAATTTAATCGTCAGGACCAAAAAAAAAAAGTGGGTTTCGGCACCTGCCTGTTTTCTTGTAGCCGATCTGAAGTATGGCTGATCAGGGTGGGTATTGCCTGATCTTGACTCTTGACCTGGTTATGTTTCTATCTTCTGTCACCTTGGAAAAAAATCTCCTACCATACTGTATTTCCTACAGATCTCAATTGTGATTTTAGGAATATGCTAAGTCATTTTAAAACATTCAGGGTCTTATACATCTGAGGTGTGGCTTATCAGTGTGGGGATTCTGGTGCTGTAAGATGAATTCATGTAAAAGAAATTAATCAGCCATCACAATGCATTGATCAATCTAAAAATACTTCAGGGCGATCGAAGGCATGATCAAATCACCTACCCCTTTTTGGCAAGATCGTGATATTGACAAATTAGAGACACGGAGTATGTTGTTAAATGCATTACTTCCTATTTTCTCCGACTTAAGTGGTCTTCTTTTCTTGAGAGGGGAAACCATCTTGTCATTCCCGATATGAACTCGGTCAAACAACATCTGATGGACCCTGTCCGCAACCTGGAGGGACTTTCAGCTCTGTTCTCTTCACCTTTTTTTAAAACCAGGCATTTATTCAGAACACTTGCTATTGAATTAGTAAAAAATTTAGAGCTTGAGGAAAGATGGTAATTATATTCAGGAATAATAAAATTCATCTCCGGTGAGAAGAGAGCCCATGTCTGAACTGCAGGGGAACCCAGGTTTATACGCGGCCCCCAGACCGATTTGCACAAAGAATTACCTGTCAAAGCGGAAGGAGGAGCAGCAGTGGGAGGCAACTCGCGTAACTAATAAACTTTTTCCGACGCCATTTCATATGTTTGCTTTTCATTAAATTCAGGAACGGTTGCGACTATGTTGTTGTGATTCAGTCAACATTTATTCCTATCTGTTTTTCATATACAAAGGCTGAGGGTTGCCAGAAAATAAACTGTTAACGGAGAATTAACTTCTTTGGCATGCTTTCCTACTTATCTTCCAAATTAAAGAAAATGAAATGGGCAGAAACAGAGTGTAGATTACCTCCTCTTTTTTTTGTCAAAAATGGTGGGAATTTGAAAATTAATAATAAAAAAGGGAACAGATGCAGTAACATGCCAGAGGGAGATTAATGTGGAGAGTAAAATCTGTGAGCAACAAAACTGAAGCAAACTGAATCAGTGGGAGGTGGTTGTACAATCAAAATCAGGATAAAAGAGAAATTACAAACAACCCTGCACTTGTCAAAGTGGTAGTCATGAAATCCCGACTCTGCCAGCAGCGAGAACCTGTGTTAGCACTTTGGGGTACGGATGGGAGCCGGGTGCCAGGTAGGAGGGCAGTGTGAGGTTGCTGGGCAGCAGCCATCTTGTGTGGAACAGATGGCGTGGAAAGCTGGCAGGGGAGGGGCTCCTTAGCAGAACTAATCAGACAGTAACAGATAGGGCAGCTGGGAGGACTGACCACAGAGAGGGAGTCTGCGGGGTAGCCGCGTGCCATGATGTTTGCAGTGGTGTGCCCATTGGTCTGAGATAAGACCTTGCAATGTCTTTCCCATCCGCCGGAAGAACTCAAACTTTTGTTCAAAAGGGAACATTGGCTCGCATTAATTGTGTCAAACTGGGGGAGGGGGGCAGTGGAGAGATCCAGAAAGAAGCCCCTGTCCATCTCTGAGCGCGTGGCATGAGTTTTCATCCCAGACCCCGTGGAACTTTGATCTCTGCGGTGGCTGTGTGCGCGTAGCACATGGGATGATCACTTTATATATTTTATGCATCAGAGAGCCTGCAGTATTAAGGCTATAGTTATAATTAGAAAAGACTTTTTGATATGATCTCTGCCACATGTCTTCCACAAATGAAAATGAAATATAGCCATATGATGCCTGCATTTCTACTTAATAATTCTCCATAACCGAATTCAAACTGTGTTTGCTTCAGAGCCACTCTCCCCTTCTCCCCCCCACCCACCAACCCCTTCCTTAACTATGTGTTGAGCATCAAAATATAAGGTAATTTAGAGCCAGGAACCTTAAAACAAAAATCAGATTAAATCGCTCTGCAAGAAATGAAACACTGACCTGTTACATTTAATCACTTACTAAGGTGTCTTGATTCCTTAAATACAGAGTTGCAACATTTGTGGGAAAACTATGACTTTAACAAAGAAGTCCAGATCTCCTACATCTGTTTCTGAACTTGTGTATTCCTCTTTTTGCAGAAGGTTTATAGCTTGGCTCAATTTATTCATTTTAGAGGGGGAGGGGGAACATTACCAGAGTTTGAAATAGGTGGTATAACATGGCCATATGCTATTTATGCAGCAGTTTCTGCAATAAATCTAATTTGGTGCTGTCAAAAAATTAGACTTATTTGATATAGCAGCACATTAGTAAATGATTGTGGCAGATTTAAAGTTGTCATTTAGTCTCTTCTTACGAGTCTTAACAAAATCTCACAAATCCATTTCCCACTTGATCGACCCTGTGCAAATGGGTCGGTTCTTTGTCCTGCAAATATTTTCCCATCAGAAAGAAGGTCTTGCCCTCAGGTAACTGAAAAAGGGGTGGAAAATGAATCTCCTCTGTTGTTAAAAAATGACATGAACACATCCGCAGACAGAAACCAATAAACCAGAGAAAATCACAGTACTTCATCGTTTTCAGTTCTTAGAAAAGAGGATCTGCTAGTCTCGTTCAGAGTGTAGATAAATTCAGGCCGGTTCTTTAGTAAGGAGCTTACATGTTTCACCTTCCCGGCGGCATCCATGTGCTGCTCTGGGAAAGCTGGTATTCAAGACCGAGAGTGCCGTGAGCGTCACCTAGCAGTGCCTGACAAGCAGCCGTCCTCCGTGCTGTAACCTGGTGGCATTACCTCAATGCCTTTTTTTCTCCTGAAAATTTGTGTTTCAGGTGTTGGTGTCAAACTATCTAAAACTTTTCCTATTGAAAAGCTAAAATAAGTGTATTACACATTAAGTAAATAAATATTCGTATTCTCTGAAATCCTAAGTTATTCCATCTGTAAAAGTAGTCCTGCTGCTGTTTCCCTTTTCTTTTTCTTACATATTTATGGAAGGGAAAAGTGTGTGTGTGTGTGTGTGTGTGTGTGTGTGTCTATGTGTGTGTGCGTGCACACACTCTTACATCTGTGTGTGGCTGTAAGTAACGTTAAAACAGAGTGTTTTTCATTTGTTTATGTTCTTCTAACAATTTTCCCAAAGCAGGCTACCCATGTGTTTGGGAAATGCAGTTTACTGAGAAGGAAGAGTTCGTTCGTTGCTATTAAACTAGTGCTTTGCTAGTGCCTCTGTCTTTCACATCAGACCTCGGAAGTGGTCAATTACCAGAGCTCATTCAATGCCATTCAGAAGCAGGGACCCAGGTGACCAAACTACTATCAAGCACGGGGTACACGAAAGAAAAAAAATACTAGAAAAGTATTAACAAAATTGTTGGGCAAATTAGCTGACATTTTTGAATTTTCTCCACATAAAGAGAAATTATTTAGAAATTATATTTTAGGAAAATGAAAAAGAAAGTACCTCTTTGAATCTATATTTTGAGTTTCAAGTCCATATATTAAATTACATTATGTATTACATAAGAAGGATTTTTGTAATATGTATTTTTAAGATTAGTAATAAAATGGAAATTACAACTAAAAATAGTGTTTCTGCACTTGGAGTTTAAGCCGTCATTTTGCTTTGTTTTTCTAGTTAGCCTACAATAGATTTCTTTAACACGTCCCCAAACTGCCTTCATAAAATCTTTTTTACAAACTATAAATATTTAATCAATCAGCACTTGAAGATTTAAAACTTAAATTCCATGTTTTCTAGACTGCTTTTGTTAATAAAACCTGCTTTCATCTTCTGTCAACATAAAAGCCTTAATTTTTATTTTTTAAAAAAATTTAGGAAATTTTACAAGCTGGATTGCTTTTATTTAATATAAGCATATGCAATAAAATTAAATCTTAGGATAATCATAAAAGCAGCCTTATGAATGAACGAAGAGCCATTTAGGTTCACGTTTAGCAGTGCTCTGGTTAAATTTTTACCACCTTTTTTTCTCCTAAGAAATAATGTTCCTTTTTTTAATAAGAAATTTGAACTGAGTAATTGGTCTTTCCTTCTGCTGAAGAATATGATCATCTAAAATACTGGCAAATAATTCAGCATAAAGTGATTTCCTGTCCGATTTATAAAAAGAGTGAATAGTACGTGACAGCTGTAGGTAACACAAAATAAATCCAATGGAGTAGAATTTTCATCTAATTTCTACGCGTTGATTTTTTTTCCCCACAGAACTGGTCTTTTGCTACAACTTATATTTCTTTGCTGGCTTAGGGGTTTGCTTGGCCTCATACATGTGAATATTGTTTAAGCAGAACCTTATTTTTTAAATGCTGGAATTTAGAATATACAGGAATTGATTTGTATATCCTGGTGTAAGTCTTTTAAAGCAGTCATGGAGCTGCATGTTAATCTATAGCTTATCATTGAAATGGCACATATTTGTACATTTTAAGCCTTTCAGTGTAAAATTTCTTAATTGGAATACTCTCTCCCTTGGCTAATCCATTAGTGAAAATATTTATTCCTCAAGTTAATGCTGTATAGTATGAAGCAATTTTTACATAGTGTAAACTTGTTTGTGATATTTTGGTTTCACTTTAAAACTTTTATTTTGCTTCTTATACACACAGTTCATGATCAATATAATAAGAAGTGCAGGCACACATGAAGAAAATACACATCAGCTGTCTAGTTTTACAAACGATCATTAAAACACCACGTCTTCCTCCTTTGACTCCAAATTATTGTCTTCTCCAAACCCAAAAGAAATTTTCACGAGTGCACCACATAGAACTTCATCTTCTGCTGGTTAGCGGCAGAGGATTGATATCCGCGCCGACAGTTCACTTGACAATGACCTTGAGGGGCCTTGCTTCTTGAAGAAGAAAGCAGAAGCTTGCGGTAAACAAAGTTCACTTCTGACAGATGGATTGAATGACAGAAAGGTTGCGAGTGCCAGAATAGCCCTGGCAGAGGAGGGAATGTTCAGTGGAATCCAACAGGAGAGGAGGTGTGAACAGGTGCGGGGTTGCTGACGGAAGGGGAACCAGATGGAAGGAGCCAGAGCCAGTTTATTTAAAGGAGAAGGCAGAAAACATTGAAAGGCTGTGCGATCAGTGGCTAAAAGTGTTCGTAGAGGAAGGTAAAAATTCACAAAGCAAAACTGCACAGTGGGGTAGCTAACACTTAGCATAATGGTAGTAATTTGTGAGTTTAGTTTGGAAGTTGCAATTGAAATACATTCATCTTGGCTCTTGACACCGTCAAATGTAGACATTGGAAAGTTGTTTATTTTTTTAACTTTCTGAGCTCTTTTTATCCATCCATTAATTTAATTTCCAACCAGAAGCTCCAGTGCAATAATACTAAAATTGTTTCGTAAGCTAGAAAATGAAAAAAAAAAAGTAAAGTGCAGGTTAGTGTTCCATTCAGATTTATCTTGGGGTGCCTCGGTCTGTTCACATATGCGGAGCGAAGGCACGCACCGCGGGGTGAGAGCTTAAGAACTAAGACACTCACAATATTTGTTCGAATAGATGCTGCTGGTTGTTTTTGTTGTCTTAAGTCTCTGTTCATTTCGCGAAGTCCGGATGATTATTTCAGTAGGAAGAACACGCTTGAAAATACACACGTGCGTGCCATGATCTTACAGGTTAATTTCTGCTGCTGAGGTTGGCCTGATTTCCACTGTCTTCGGTGACCTGCCTTCAGGCGGACACCTGAAAACTCAAGTACACTGTGCAATAGGATCAGTCTATGGTGGGCCCAGAAAAGAGGACTTTCTTCTACCTATTAAAATCCAACTTGCTAATACTCTCAGTTTGCATTGACGTGCTGCTTCCGTGGGCCCTTATCTACCGCGTTACCCTTGGAAAGTTTCCTGCATTATCCACAAGGAGATGCCAGTGGAAGAGAGGCTACTGGGAAGCAGTCTCCAGGGAGACAATGAAAAAAATGCACGTATTGGAAGGTTGTAAAGAGCTCGTCATTTATCCGCAAAAGTTTCTGCGCACTTTTACAAATATTAAACACACGGATTAAATTAAATGAGTACCGTGTTTAGATTCCCTATCTCAGAGCATCTTAGGTCACATAGATTGCATTTGATTAGGGCTTAATATTTTGGGATATTCTGAATTTCAAAATAAAGACTATGTCCCCTGGCATGCTTTGTCAGTAAATATTAAGAATTGAAAATTGCTTAGCAGTTAGAGAAGATGTTTATTTATTCCTACTTATCTATGGAGATCAACACTTTGGGTCATTTTTGTTTGTTTGGATAGGGCCATATACAACTGTATTTTGGAGGAATAATAATAGTAAATGATTTCTTCTAATTAAAGGAGATTAGTAAGCTGTATTTTAAAATGACTTCTGAAATGTGCCTCTTGCTAAGAAATTTTCATCCAATAACTAGTCTCATTAATTTGAAACTTTACTTCACATTGAAATATACTTCAATTGCAATGAGCTGATTTACTGCAAGCCTCTATATAATAATGCCACCAGCATGATGCTGCTCTGTAAAATAATAACATAAAACTCTCCTGTGCTGTGGGATTCATCTTAAAGATAGTTTTAAAAAACCGCAGCAATTAGAATCATCACTTGACATCTGTACCTCAAATTAAATTGCAAACTCTTTATAGGTAGAACTAATAGCTTCCTAGAAATATGTGATCTTCATTGTACACAGCAGAGCGTCTTCTAGTATAGCAGCCGTGAGTGTTTTGAATAAAGGGAGTGGGTCGATTGCAGTTAGACAGGAGTTCATTCAACATTTCTTGACATGTGTTCTGCTCCAGCCACACCAGACACTGTTTACATTTTAAAATGAAGAGGACATGATCCTTCTTACCTGCATCTTATGACCTAGTAGGTGAAGTTTATGTAATTACATGCATGAATATGTGTAGAAAATCTAGAAAACAGGATATAGATTTTTAAACTTAACCTTTTTTTCTTTTTTTGATGATACTAGGGATTGAACCCAGGGGCCTTCTACCTTTAAGCTACACACTCAGCACTTTTTTATTTTTTTTGTTTTGAAACAGGGTCTTGCTAGATTGCTAAGAGTCTTGCCAAGTTGCTGAGACTGGCCTTGAACCTGCGATCCTCCTGTCTCAGCCTCCCAAGTACAGGCGTACACCACCATACCCGGCTAAAGTTAACTTTTTAACTTGAGAGTCAATGAACGAATTAATGAAACTGGCCATGTAGTTCAACACTCACTGTAACATGTGAGAACGAGATGCAGAGAAGCCAAGTGGCTTTCTCACGCCAACAGTTACTTGGTGGCAGCGAGAAGGGAAGTCTCTGCCCCCTGGCTCTCACTGTAGTGCTCCTCCGCTAGTCCACATGATACTCTACGACTCACCTGTATAAACCCATCAAAATCCTCAGTATAACTCTTTCACAACCTGTTGCAGCAAGGAAAAATATTTTCTCTGGACTTTGGCACATGGTTACTAGTTCCTGAAGCAAACATCAAAACAGAGGAGCTTAGCTTAAAAACAGCAACTCCAGGCTCCCGGAAGTGTTAGTGAAGCGCGCTCCCCATCCACACTGTTTGCCCAGTGGAAGACATATTACCCTCCCAACCTGCCTGCCAGAAAGACTGCACCATGAGCCTGTTTACAGACAAGGAAATCCAGGTAGCCAGAGGTGCGGCCCTTCTGATGCTGGAGTTGGGACTGAGCCTGACTGCCAGGCTCCAGGCCCTTGCCTCTTAGGCGGATGCCGTGGAAGGTCACTTCTGTGGCCAGTTCCTTTGGAAAGCGTCGTGGCACAGGCTAAGCAGGTTCTTCGCTGCCCTGCTTCTCAGAGGCCTTGATGTGTTGGTGCACACCCTGAATCTCTCAGGAAGGGATTTGGGGCAGTGTTTTCCAAGTTCCTATTACATATGGAAACTTTTCTATGAAATTTCTGCACATCTCCCAGGTGGGAGTCAGGTTTTTAGGATTGTACTCTCAGAAAAACGGATCAAAATTAATTTGTGGAAGGACCTGAAAATTATCATGTGGGGATTATTCTCTTGTCTCATCTGTAAATCAGCCCCCACCCCCGACCCTGCTTCCCTCTCTACTTCTCTTTCATCGTAACACAGGTGTTTCATCAAAAGAACAGGTAGGTGGGTAACTTGCAATTTACATGTAGCCAGTGCTTGAAAATGGGGCTGCAGAGTGAAGAAGCATCTTTGGGGGGGTGGTTTATTTTGTGGTACTGGGGGTTGAACTCAGGGCAGTTATACTTCTGAGCCACACCCCCAGCCCTGATATATTTTTTTTTATTTTGAAAGTGTCTTGCTAGGTTGCTGAGGCTGGCCTCAAACCTTCAATTCTCTTTTCTCAGCCTCCCAAGCACTGGGATTACAGGTGTGCGCCACCATACTGGGTGGGGAGCATCTTTGAGCGCTGCCTGAGGAAGAGCTACCACCCCCCGGGCCAGAATCGCCTCACAATAAGTGTTTCCACGTCGGCTGGCCCAACTTGGCTTTTATGTGTTAATAGTTCTTGAAAGTAAATTTGACATTTAAGTAATTAAAGGCCAATCTGTTACCCAAATTTAGATACCTTTCAAAGTATGATTCTTTGAATAAGATTTGTGGAGTAAGATGTTAGTGTGGATACTTGTGACTATAAACCCTTTTAGATGATCTCCTGCCAGGAATTATTGGCATGCATTTAAAGCACAGGCCCCCAACTCAGACCCACAGTGGATTTTATTTTCCCTCTCCCCTCAGCATGCCAGTCTCCCTTCTTTCTGTGAGGAAGTGAAGCACTCATGGGCAGTGAGCTCCGGGAGTGGAGAAGTTTAGCACTCATCATGTGTTAATTTTTCTGCAAATACACTTGGAGGTGCCTACAATTTGTAATTATCTCCAGCAGCTTCTACCAGTGAGGTTTACTATAAATAACCATCCCGTAATGGTAACGACGACTGGAATTGGGACTCTGAAGAGGACGTATGTCTGTGGTCTTAGCTTTCCATTCACCCTCCTTTCTGGGTTCTCAAATTATATTTCTTCCCACAAATGAACTCCAGCAATTTTTATAGAAGTTTGAAAACCATTCGCTAGCTTATTTGTATTCCTCAAGGTGCAGATAATGCTTGGCAAGAAGTAAAAACTACTAAGGCAACAGATTAACTCACCAGGCAGCGAGACAGTTTACTGAACTGGCTGGCAGGTTGATTGACTAACACTGACTGCACATGGTCCTATTGACCAACTTTGAAAGTGTTCATTTCTCACTAGAAACAAGTAATGAACGATCGGAGGAGGATTACTGGAGATAGAGGAAAGAAATCTGTGGGATAAATCTCACAGAGAATATGTTATTGCCTACTTAAGAATTATAGAAAGAGCATCAACAGATAAAAGATTTCCCAACTCTACTTATATTCACTTATCAGAAGTCTGAAATCCATGTGCACGAGTGGACATTTTTTGCAGTTTATTGACATAGCTGTGTGAAATAACTTTTTCATATACTTTATAATTTAATTTTAAATATGAATATATATTTTGAGAGTTGCTTCAAACCAGCTTTAAGTTGAAAAAATAAACAGGAGTATTATTTTCTTTCTTTTTTTTTTTTTTGGCAATGCTGGGGATCAAACCCAGGGCCTCTAACATCCTAGACCAGGGCTCAGCGCTGCGCTGTGCCCAGCCCTGTCATTTTATTTGTGTGGTGCCGTAACTACTTCAGCTCTAGCTGTTCTCGGTGCACCATCAGAACTCTCCTCCTTTGTTTCTCCTTTCAAATAATGACGACTGGCTGACTTACCCGAGAAACTTACCGAGGCAAAAACAAAGAGGTCATTTTAAAGGTTTTTGCCTTGTTAAAACCTATGAACTCTGATATCTTCATGAGGCATTTAAATTTAGTAGTTCTTGGCAATATGGTTATTTTTATTTGTGGAACATTGGGATTAAAAGTGATGCTTTGAGCTGGGTGTGGTGGCGCATGCCTATAATCCCAGTACTTGGGAGTCTGAGACAGGAGGATTGTGGGTTCGAGACCAGCCTCAACAACTCAGCAAGACCCTGTCTCAAAATACAATGGGGCTGGGGAGGGTGTAGCTCAGAGGCAGAATGCCTTTGAGTTTAGCCTTTATTACCACAAAAAGAAAAAAAAAGTGATGCTTTGCTATTGGGAGATAGAAAAAGGAGTTATACACAAACCAATGCTGTGCAATAGAAATATAATGGGAGCCACAAATGCAAACCACATATGTAATTTAAAATTTTCAGATAGCCACATTTTATTTATTTATTCATTTCATACTGGGGATTGAACCCAGGGGCATTCTATCTCCAAGCTACACCCCCAGCCCTATTTTATATTTTTATTTAGAAACATGGTGTCGCTAAATTGCTGAGGTTGGCCTTGAACCTGTGATCCTCCTGTCTCAGACTTCCAAGTACTGGGATTATAGGCATGTACCATTGCATCCAGCCACAAATAGCCATATTTTAATAAGTAAAAGGAAGCAGGCAAAATTAATTAATCATGATATATATGTATATAAAATACATATATATATATATATATATATTTTTTTTTTTTTTTTTTGGTTCTGGGGATGGAACCTAGGGACATTCTACCTCTGAGCTACACCCCCCAGCCTTGTTTTATTATTCTGTTTGGTTTTT
>PVJS01009056.1:35341-51480 GCA_004027185.1 Glis glis
CCTCCGTGCTACACCCCGGCCCTATTTTTTATACTTTATTTTGAAACCGGGTCTCACGAAGTTGCGGAGGGCCTCAGTAAGTAGCTGAGGCTGGCCGCGAACCCGGATCCTCCGGTCTCCGCCTCCCAAAGTACTGGGATTACAAGCGTGCGCCACCACACCCGGCTTATTATTCTGTTTTGAAATAGGTTCTCACTAAGTTGCAGAGGGCCTCACTAAGTTGCTGAGGCTGGCCACAAACCTGCAAGTCTCCTGTCTCAGCCTCCCAAAGCACTGGAATTACAGGCGTGCGCCACTGTGCCTGGGTCAAAATTAATTTTAATAACATAGTTTATTAACCCAATACATAGAAAATAGTACCATTTCAACATGTAGTCAATTATCTAACAACTTGTCCATGATACTTTTTCCTCCCTTTCTTCCTAAGTCCTCCCACTTTAGAGTGCTCTTCACATGCGCAGCACATCTTGACTCGGTGCAGCCCCGTTGCAGAAGCTCACAGGCAGCGCAGCCGGCACAGCCGTGTGCTTCTGTTCTTCTGCTTGCCACAGCACCCGGTGGAGATGCAGCGAATTCTCATAACCTGACCCTTCAACACAAGAAAAGCATGTCGGCTGTTGGTGTCACTGGTCACAGTGGCCAGGGCTCCTCTTATCAGTTCTCTCCTGACGAGCCACCACTTTGGGGGGAAAGAGGAGGATGGAGGGAGCTCCCCTCACTGGCCATTACTTGAAAGGTAGACAAAGAATTGGCTGTGTATCATATTATAAGAAGTTCTAGCCGGCTGTGGTGGCTCACACCTGTAATCCCAGTACTTGGGAGGCTGAGGCAGGAGGATCACAGGTTCGAGGACAGACCTGGAAACTTAGAGAGGCCCTCAGCAATTAAACAAGACCATGTTTCAGAACAAAAAACAAAAAGGGCCAGGGGTGTAGCTCAGAGGTACAGTTGCCCTGAGTTCAATCCCCAGTACCAAAAGAAAAAAAAAAGAATTCTATGAGTCTAATACCCAGAAAATTCTCTCATCTGGAACACTTCATTCATTTCTAACATCCCAAATAAATGAATCATTACTCATTACTCTATCATACTTGAGAAATAATATATTATAAACATATTTATAATAACTGTAATTCTTATTTTTACTGTATATCTCAATAAATCTGATAACTCCAAAGGAACCAACTTGTTCCCCCATTTGGTAATGGATCCTATAAATTAATTTCTAAAACATTTAATGGTAAAATAGAAACTCTTCAGTCATCTGCACAATTTGATAATGATGCATATCTGTTGACAGGTAATCAAAGTGCCATTAAAATATATACTGATCCTACTGCTGTGTGATTTGGAGTGTCTCATTAGAGGGATTGATGGTGTTTTTTCAGAGAAGAAAGGAAAGAATGGACCAAAGCCATTAGTTTACACAAACAAAACGGAGAAGAAAAATGGGAATTTTTAAAAATATGAAGCTGAAAAGGCACAATCATGGTCTAACAACATATCTGTGATAGCCTATTTGTCCTTATTCTTTTGTGTGTGTTACTGGGGACTGAACCCAGGGAGTCTACCTCTGAGCTACACCCCCAGCCCTTTTTTATTATTTTATTTTGAAAAAGGGGCTTGCCAAGTTGCTAAGAGTCTTACTGAGTTGCTGAGGCTGGCCTCCAACCTGCAATCGATCCTTCTGTCTCAGCCTCCCAGGTATAGGCATTGTAGGTGTGCACCACCACACCCAGCTGTCCCTATTCTTTAGTCTGGAGAACCGGGCACCTGGTGCTGTAAAACAGGAAATAGGTGTACTTCACTCGCCCCTAGGAACTTTGCCCTCCTACAACCAGCTAGTGCCTCAGGTGCCCCTGAGCTATTGAAAACATGATCCCAGGCTGAATGTGAGTGAAGTGTGCATCTGATGGCTGCGGGGTCCCGGCGTCTACGCGGCATCTCCGTATCCACAGAAGCCCTTCTGGACGCTGCTCTTACTCTTGCCGTAGTAATAAGCGCCTTCCCTGCCTCGAGTGTTTCCCTTCCCCATCTGTTCCCCACGCTGCCGCCACAGTGCTCCTTCTCAAGCACGGGTGTGATCACAACATTCCCCTGCTCGAAACCCCACATTGGCTCCCTGTTTCCCTCGGGATGAGGGCCTTAAAAATAGCTCCGAGTCCTGGCTTCAGCCTCTAGCTCCCGGCTCTTCCTGCTTCAATAATCTCCCCTCCACCAACTGCTCACTGCGGCCCCACAACACACACGCTCCAGCCTCGATCTGCCAGGACTGTTGCAGTGTTCCCAAGGCACCTGGTGCCTCTCCCGCCTGGGTCTTCGCAAGTGCAGACCACTGCACCTGGCGCCCTTTTCTTCTCACCCTTTGTGTGGCAGATTACTACTCACGTTCTTTTTTTTGGGGGGGGGTTACTGGAGATTGAAGCGAGGAGCATTCTACCTCTGAGCTACACCCCCAGCCCTTTTTATTTTTTGTCTTGAAACAAGGTCTTGCTAAGTTGGTGAGGCTGGCCTCAAACCTGTCATCCTCCTGTCTCAACCTCCCAAGTACTGGGATTATAGATGTGTGTCACCATGCCCAGCTACTACTCAAGTTTTAAGCCTTGAAGTGTGTTTGTTTGTTGGTTTGTTTGTTTTGGTGGGACTGGGGATTGAACCCAGGGGCATTCTACCTCCAAGCTATACTCCCAGCCCTATTTTATTTTTATTTTGAGACAGGGTCTTGCTAAGTTGATGAGAACTTAGAGACGTTCTCATCAACTTGCTGAGGTTGTCCTGAGGTCTCACTACTTGTTGAGGTTGTCCTCAAATCTGCAATCCTCCTATTTCAGCCTCCCAAGTACTGGGATGGCAGGCGTGCGCCACCAAGCCCAGCTAAGCCTTGAAGTTTTTAAGCTCCCAAAAGCCTCGTCGCCACCCCCGCCTCTGCCTCTGCTTTCCTCCTGTCCTGTCCACCTGCATGATAACAGGAATTTAGTCCTATTCTTATAGTCACCATATTCTTGGAGTTGTCCTTTAAAAAAAAAGATACTGCATGATTCACAATAATCACATTATGGAAGCAACCTAGGTGTCTATCAACAGATGAATGGATAACAAAACTGCGGTTTATACGCACAAAGAAGTTTTACTCAGCCATAAAGAAGATGAAGATTAGGCCATCTGCAGGAAAATGGATGGAACAAGAGAATATTATCCTAAGTGAGATCAGCCAGTCTCAGAGAGTCAAGGGTTGAATGTTTTCTCTCTTATGTGCAAGCTGGAGCGAAAACAGGAAACAAAAGGGATTGAAGTCACCGCTGCCCATCTCACCGTCGTGTACAGGGAGGGTGGGCGGCGGCTGGGGCCTGCAGCAAACACTCCGAGACCCGTGCGCACGTTCGTTTCTATGACTTTGAACCTCGCCGTGATGTATAATTACAGTTAGAAAAACTTGCTTATTGTGTTCACTGGACCATAAACTCTTGGGGGGACCATAAACTCTTGTTCTGTGTCTTGTTTACCAACACATCCCCATCCTTTCATGCTTGGCACAAAACAGTTAAGTATTTTTTTGAATGGACGAGCATGTCCCCGTGCGACAAAGCAGACACCTCATGTAAGGCAGGGCCGTGTGATGGAAGGCCGCTGGGCCAACCCGCCGACCCGGTGAGAAGATGGTTCTGCTTCCAGCCCTGACACTCCCTGGCCATGTGGCTCTGACAAATCTCTTAATTCCCTCTTTACCAAACAGGGATATCTGCTCCATCTCCTTACCTCCCCCAATAGTTAGGAAGCAAAGAAAAGTGAATGCATTTGAATGTGCCTTGTGAAACAGAAGACAGCAGGGGCTCGCAAGGCCGAAGCCACGGGAGAGTCTATGGTTTTGTTTTAAGCAAGGACTGGGAAGTAGCAGCTCAGTGGCAGCGCTCTTGCCCAACACGTGCGAGGCCCTGGGTTTCATCCCCAGCACCACAAAAAATAAATCAAACAAAATGTTGAAAGGAAATGTGAGCTGAGCAGCGATAACGCACGCAGGCAGTGTCCACTCAAGCCACATCTGCGCCCTTGTCCTGAAGGGAGGTTTCCCTGTTATTTTGGAGATGCGATGAGAACACTTTTGGAGGAAAAATTACTCTCAGGGGTGCTTCTGTTAAATCCTTCCTTCCCTTTGTGTGCATTCTCTTGAAAGAATTCACCTCCTTTTGGTTTCTTTCTTTCTTAGAAGCGACACATGCTCTGATCTGATCACGCATATTTCAACAGTGCGCTCAAGTTCTGACATAGTTTGCAGTGAAGAAAACAGAATCGACTCTAGGAAATGTGGCTGATGTCACTAGGTTTTTGCATACTTGAGGACGTGGGGGTTAGAGCCTGAGTCCATTAGTTATGGTCATCTTTTTTTTTTTTTTCTCGTACTAGGGATTAGACCCAGGGGTGTTCTACATCTGAACTACACCCCTAGCTTTATTTTACTTTTCTTTGAAACAGGCTCTCACTAAATTGTGGAGGGCCTCTCCAAGTTACTGGCTGAGGCTGGCTGTGAACCTGAGATCCTCCTGTCTCAGCCTTCCAAGTACTGGGATTACAAGTGTGTACCACCACACCTGGCTCCCAGCCCTATTTTATTTTTAATTTTGAAATAGGGTCTCACTAAATTACTGCATGCTGGCTTAAAACCTGTGATCCTCCTGTCTCAGCCTCTCAGGTACTCATCAAATGTTTATTGACCACACACAACTATATACCAGGCACTATTCCAGGTTTGGGGATAAATTAGTGATCAAAACAAAGGTCCCAATTCTCCATGCATTTATATTTCAGATAGATGCACATATATTATCTTCCCTAGGAGCCCGTGACCAGCTTGATGCAGATGATGTGTTTGTGGTACCTTTCAATATTTTTGCAAAGATCAATATGTTTCATTGAGGAGGATACAACTTATTAGTTGGTGGTGTCTTTGTAGAAGAAGTCATCCAAGAGCATGTGGGCCAAGTGGGAAAGGAACTAGCCTGGAATCGGCTGTCAAGATGGCTGACATGGGTATTAAGTGATGCACACATACGGGTCATTGAAATGAGACTCTTGTTCTCTTTTTAACCTCTCCCATTTCTCTGCATCTGTGGTAAGTGATTGAAGCACAGTCATTCCTTGTGAACTTTAAAGTCACACAGCCCTGGACTTCTTGGCTACACTCTGTAATAACTAGGGAACTTGGACAAATTGTACTATCTCTTTAGGTTTAGTTTTGTCATGTGGAATGAAAATAAGAAGAGAGGGTTACTAGGAGGATGAAATAAAAGAACACAGGGGAAACGAGCTTAGCTATGGTAAACATTGTTTAATAGGAGCTTACAAAAGTGAGCAGTCCTTTCAGATTGGATTTTTTTTTTTGCCTTGTTTGAATGAGGAGCCCCAGGATTAAAGGAATGAATTCACTTGTCCATGGGCCCATAGATAATAAGGATGTGGGGTAGCTTTTTGAGCTTTCTACTATTCTCTACTGTCTCTCAAGACATTTTTCCTAGAATCAACTGTAAATGGTATGTATGCATTTGTAAAAAGAATGAAGCAAAACAAAACAAAACCATAAGCAAATATTTAGTTCTAGTTGCTGGTGGATTTGCCTTTCTTAGATTAGCAATTTTGAAACTACTTTCTGTGTATTTCAAGTTTGCACAGATGAGTAAATATGTTGAAGATAATGAGCCAAATTTCTCATCATTGAGGAAGATAATTACAATTATAGAAGAAGGGAGATTAGGTTCTATCTATGTTGGTGGGCAATAGTTGGAAATACCAGTATAAATGCATGTGCGTATAGTCATACTCTGACTTTGTGTCCTACTAAAGTGACCTAGAAGCACCGACTTCTCCGTAGCAATGAGCACCACCTAGTGATTGATCTTGGCTTCTAAATACCATTCTCCCCACAAAAAGAACTCCTTGCACAAACGTAGAATCTTGGAATCAGAGACAGTACAAGATGAACCTTCGACGTCTTATGGGTATAGAAAGCCATGAAGTGTTCAAGACTACATGTCACGTCAGAACCAGCTTGAAGGGCACCCTGCTGCTCAAATCCAGGATGAGTTGAACTTAAAAATAAACAGTGGAGCTGATCATGGTGGTGCACGCCTGTCATCCCAGTACTTGGGAAGCTGAGACAGGAGGATTGCAAGTTCTAGACCAGCCTCAGCAAATGAGCTAGACCCTCAGTGACTTAGCGAGATCCTGTTTCAAAATTTAAAAAAAAAAATTTAAAAGGGCTGGGGATGTAGCCCAGGGTAGAAGCCTCCTGGGTTTAATCCTCAGTACCACAATAAGTAAGTAAATAAATAAATAAATAAATATCATAATGGATCATAACCCATGAAGTTATGCAAGAATCTATAACTCCATGCTAATACCAGTAAATTAATAAATGAGAGAAAGGAAAGCTTTTCCTTACAGGACAATGTTAATATAAATAGAGGAAGAATGATGGAGTCAAAGATATCATTGGGTTAAAACTAGTAGGGAGAGTTGCTAAGGAATAAGATACTTGCATAGTTTCAGCATCTTCCAACAAATTACCTTTTTTTTATACTGGGGATTGAACCCCAGAGACTTTCTACCTCTGAAGTAGACCCCCAGCCGTATTTTATTTTTTATTTTGAAACAGGCCTAAGTTACTGAGGCCAGCCTCAACCCCGTGGTCCTCCAGTCTCAGCCTCCCTAGTACTAAGGTCACTGGTGTGTGCCACCATACCTGGCTGCAAATTCTCTATTAATGACAAAGGGAAAGCCGTACTTTTCCAGGGAAGCCGGAAAGCTCACCCAGCCCGTAGAGGGCTGGGGCTGCTTGGATTAGCTCCTGGGAGCTGGTCCTGTAAATGGCTTCTCAACTTGACGTTCACTTTGGTAATTTAAAACAGGCCATGAAACGGAAAACTGTCGAACATTTCAGATGAAAGATTTCTCCCTCCCTCCCCCAGACTAGTTGTTAAATATTTCTCAGCACACTTACGGTGTAAAGCACGGATCAAAGGTTATGTCCAGCCTTGGGACAAACGGACGTCACATGTCTGAAGCCACAGCAGCACCCAGCTCCTCCCTGCTGCTCCTCTATATTCCTTTGAGAACGGACAGACCACGCTTGTTCTAAATCTTCTAGCATGCTTCTTGTGGTTGTTTTGTTCTTTGTTTATGGTTTCATTGTGTTTAATGTGTGTGGTGCTAGGGATGGAACCCAGGGTCTCAGGCATGCCAGGCAAGCGTTCTACCCGTGAGCTACACCCTTAGCCCCTTCTCACAAGTTGCGCCACACAGATACACCACTGTCACAAAGTGCTCTATATTACACTTTAAAAAGGAAACACTTGCTGGGCATGGTGGTGCATGCCTATAATCCCAGTACTTGGGAGGTTGAGACAGGAGGATCTCAGTTTGGAGGCCAGCCTCAGCAATGTAATGGGATTCTCAGCAACCTAGAGAGACCCTGTTTCAAAAAAAAAAACATCTGAGGGTGTGGCTTGGAGGTAGAATGCCCCTGGGATCAATCACCAGTACCACAAGAGAGAGAGAGAGAGGGAGAAAGAGAGAGAGAGAGGGAGAGAGAGAGAGAGGGAGAGAGAGAGAGAGAGAGAGAGGGTTTGATGTAACAAATTTGAAGTTCCCTCTCATTTCTAATACTCTGAGGTTTTACAAAAATCTTACCAAACCAGAAAGAACCTTCCAGGGGAGAGGGCAACAGAGGAGGGAAAGGGAAGCGGGAAGGAGTTAAGAAAGTAGTATTATGACATGTTTTTATTCGATGAAAAATAACATGTAGTGTCTCTCAAATAGCGTGAAAGTTGGAGAAGGATTCAAGAAACCCAAGTTAACTGGGCGTGGTGGCACACTCCTGTAATCCCAGCTACTTGAGAGGCTGAAGCAGGAGGATCCCAAGTTCAAGGTCAGCCTGGGCGATTGAGCCAGATCCTATCTCAAAATTTAAAATGGGCTGAAGCCTGGCGTGGTGGCGCACGCTTGTAATCCCAGGACTTGGGAGGCTGAGACTGGAGGATCCTGGTTCAAAGCCAGCCTCAGCTACTTAGTGAGGCCCTCGGCAACTTAGTGAGACCCTGTTTCAAAATAAAGAATAAAAAATAGGGCTGGGGGTGTAGCTCAGAGGCAGAATGCCCCTGGGTTCAATCCCCAGTACCACAATAAATAAATAAATAAATAAATAAATAAATAAATATAAAAAATTGGGTTGGAAATGTAGCTCAGAGGTAGAATGCCCCTGGGTTCAATCCCCAGTACCAAAAAAAGAAAAAAGAAAGCAAGAAACGAAGGAAGGAAGGAAGGAAGGAAGGAAGGAAGGAAGGAAGGAAGGAAAGAAGGAAGGAAGGAAGGGAAAGGGAAACCAAGTTGACGTGCCACTGGACACTTGTAGGTGGAGGAGTCTTTTACATTGATTTGTAAGGAGAACTACAATTAAAATGGTCGTTCTTTAATCAGTTTAGAATATCAGTAATTAAGCAGCTTCTTGTTCTAACAGTTGATGGTGAGATTGGCAACCCCTGTATGTTGGGCAAGTGCAAGTCCCAGTTCACACTGGGAGTCTCAGTAGTGACTGTATCTCAGTATAATTATTACTGTCGTCATTATTATTATTATTATTTTGGTACTGGGGATTTAACCCAGGGGGTTTCTACCTCAAAGCTACACCCCAGCAATACTTTATTTTTCATTTTGAAACAGGTTCTCACTAAGTTGCTGAGGGTCTCCTTAAATTACTGAGGCTGGTCTCGAACCTGCAGTCCTCCTGTGTCAGCCTGGGATCCTGGGATCACAGGAGTGTGCCACCGTGCCGGCCCAGTACAATTGTTAATAATGCCCCTTTTCACTCTCCAATGCCTATTGGTTTCAGACAGTGCATGTTTTGGTAACTCAGTTGTTAGGGATCTCAGAGCCCCAGGTCTCCTGAACATCCCCTTACTCCAGCTACAGGCCTGATTTGGGCATGGCCACTCGGTGAAGGAGTCCATCAGCAGCATCATCTCCAGCTGGCAAAGCCATTAAGTGCCGTTCTCAGCCAGGCATGGTGGCACTAGTACTTGGGAGGCTGGAACAGGAGGATCACAGGTTAGAGACCTGCTTCAACAACTTTGCGAGATCCTCAGCAAATTAGTGAGACCCTGTTTCAGAACAAAAAATAAAATGGGCTGGGGGGGTGTATCTCAGAGGCAGAATGCCCATGGGTTCAGTCCCCAGTACTTTAAAACAAAAAGAGCCATTCTCACGCACTCTTTTTTAGCATGTCTGAAGGGTGTTTGCCTCCTAACATGTCTGAAGGGCGTTTGCCTCCTCTTGTGAGACTTAACGCAGATTCTCGAGTTTCTCAGGAAGGCCGCGCCCTCCTCTCTCCCTGTGGCAAGCGCAGAAGCTCTTCCAGTCCTCGGGCATTCACTGCCCGCTCCCCGTGTGCCAGGTACTGAGCTGGGCTCACAACAGAGGGAGAGAAAGATGTCAATGGATGCGTGACAAGCGGCGTCCCCATAGGATGCACACAGCGGCGTCCACGGAGGCCGTGGAGGGAAGGACAGCTAATTCAGGAGAAAGAGGCAAGAGAAGGATTTTGAGCTCGGCCCTAAAGGAAGAGTTTACATCGTGCAGAGGGACTGGACGGCGGGAGGGCATTCCAGGGAGAGGAAGGAACATGTGCCACGATCCTTAGCCAGAAAATGCGTCGTGTGACGGAGGAGGCAAGAAAGTAGCCTCGTCTGACGATCCATTTGTTGCAATGTACTAGTTTGGAACTGAGTGTGAGACGAGACCTTGGACCACGTCCAGGGGGTGTTGTTGTGAGAAATACCAGAAGGGACCTTGTTTCACATTTAGCACGGACCCCCGATGGTTCCCCTTGAGTGAGGTGTGGGTGTATTTTCATTCGGGAGTGTTACACTACAACATTACCACATGCATTGACCAGTTTCGATACTGGCTTTCCTTATGTTGCTTTATAATTAGAAGCCAGCGAATCGAAGTTCCGCAGCGGTACATAGACTGGTAGTGAGAGCTTTATGGAATTGTTTATTTTTAGTTTGGCAAAGGCTAGGCGGTAAATATCTCAATTAGTAAACTGAAGCAGCATGGATGAGAAATGCCCACAAGGAGATCAGGAGTCAGAAATAACTAAGTCGCTTAATTGAAGGGAACCCTCCTATCACTTCCTCTTGTTGAGCGTTCCGAGACACTGCTGCGCCTGTGCGTGTGTGTATGGCGTGTGTGCACATGCGCATGTTTGTGTATGCACATGTGCATGTTTGTACGTGCATGCGTGTGGGTGTGTGGGTGTGCATGTATGTGTGCACATCTGCATGTTTGAGCGTGCATGCATGTGTGTGGGTGTGCATGCGTGTGTGCACTTGTGCATGTTTGTGCGTGCATGCGTGTGTGTGGGTGTTCATCCGTGTATGCACATCTGCATGTTTGTGCGTGCATGCGTGTGGGTGTGTGGGTGTGCATGTGTGCATGCACATCTGCATGTTTGTGCATGCATGCGTGTGGGTGTGTGGGTGTGCATGTGTGTGTGCACATCTGCATGTTTGAGCGTGCATGCGTGTGTGTGGGTGTTCATGCATGTGTGCACTTGTGCATGTTTGTGCGTACATGTGTGTGTGGGTGTGCATGTGTGCGTGCATGGGTGTGCACATGAGTGTGCACTTGTGCATGTTTGCGTGTGTGTGCACGTGTGTGTCACAGAAGTGCAGCTTCGCGTGGGTGGCTGCAGCGCTCAGGTCCTTGGCTCTCTGGGAGCTACTGTCACTAGGTGCTGACCCCGGGGGACAGGTCACTGTCCTGTCACGACGGGAGGGGCGTTGTCTCTGACCACAGAAGCTTTTCCTCCTGCTTGTGTTTTTCAATGTGACCCAAGAGAGTGTATTTATGAGGTGCTGAGGGAGGTTACTCATGTTCACGTTTATATTTATATTCATATTATAGGTCTCATGTGTGAAGATGTAAAGAAGACATGCATGTGGTGCCGCAGAATCGCTTACTGGCCTCTGGAAAGCTCCTGTGTTATATTTGAGATCCCATTCTTTTAAGTTTTGGAGCAAAACCAGAAGTGGTCTACAAAACTTAGTTTTAAGAATTTTGGCTTTGAGCCAGGTGTTGTGTGATCCTAGCAACTTTGCAAGACCCTCGGCAACTTATTGAGAGACCCTGTTTCAAAATAAAAAATAAAATAGCCAGGTGTGGTGACACATACCTGTAATCGCATTACTTGGGAGGCTGAGACAGGAGGATAGCAAGTACAAGGCCAGCCTCAGTAACTTAGTTCAACCCTCAGTAACTTAATGACACCTTGATTCAAAATAAAAAATAAAAAGGGCTGGGGGTGTAGCTCGGAGGAGGAATGCCCCTGGGTTCCATCCCCAGTACCATACACACACTAAATACATAAATGCATAAATAAATTAATAATTTTTTGCAGTACTGGGGATTGAACCCAGGGGCATTCTACCTCGGAGCTACATCCCCAGCCCAATTTTTTATTCTTTATTTTGAAACAGGGTCTCACTAAATAGCTGAGGCTGGCCGCGAACCTGCGATCCTCCTGTCTCAGCCTCCCATGTACTGGGATTACAAGTGTGTGCCACCACGCCCAGCTTAAATAAAATTTCTAAAGAATTTAGATTTTGAGCCAGGCACAGTATCACATGCCTGTCATCCCAGTACTTGGGAGGCTAAGACAAGAGGATTGCAGGTTCAAGACCAGCCTCAGCAACTTAGCAAGACCATGTTTCAAAATAAAAATAAAACAGGGCTGGGGGTGTAACTCAGCCCCCCCTCCCGGGTTCAATCCCCAGTACCACCCAGAAAAAAATGGATTTAGGTTTTGCTTAAATCAAGAATTAAGTCATGCCATTTTTAGAATTCTCAGATATTTAGGAAATATTGACTGTTCAGACAATGAAAGACGAATTGGTAGTGGGAAACAGTGAGAATGTTAGAGAAAAGAAGAGTGTGCGTGCTTTAAAGTTACCAAGTACCTCCGTTCAGTTGTTAGTGTTCAGTTGGACTTGGGGTGTACATTTCACACTGTACGAAAGGTCCTTTTGCTTTTCTGCCTTCCGGGGGCACGGGGTCTGCCGGCTCCTTCTGCTGGTCTCTTTCCGACCTCCCAGCTCTCCGGGGCCGTGGGGAAAGCGATGGTCGCGTGCGCGTCTGCAGATTCCATTTCCGTTGTCTCTTCTCTTTTGCAGAGTGGAAAAAGACAGCATCCAGCAGAGGTTTAGCCACGAAGCAAAGGCCCAAGCCCTTCAGGCCCAGCAAAGAGAGCAGGCGCTGACGCAGAAGATGGAGCAAATGGGAACCCAGCACGACAAGACCGGTAGGTGGTGGGGAAAGATTAGAGCCTGGGCACGGGCTCACGAGCCGCCCACGCCTCACTGTGAAATGACATCAGGAACACCTGTAACCTTTGGCTGGCCGAAGGGAGCAGATGCTAACTACACCGGAGATTCCGAATTACATATTAGTTAGCGTTTAAAAGAGAAAATGGAAAGTATTGCCCACTGTCTGTTGATTTCAGAGTGCTGCTCGCACATCTGTTGCACCATCTGGATTATGAGTTTATTTACCTGTGTTCAAGAAACGTAAAGCTGAGAGAGACCACAACAAAGTAGAAAAACAAAGGGCTTGCTTTTGGCTGCGTTTTCAGGCACACATGTTATATAAAGAAAATAGCATCAGAGGCTCTGCGGGAAGTGCTGGGAGCTACAGCTAGAGGCTCCTGAATAGCGCTGAACAGTTCCCACAGTACACACATTAGAGCTCCTCTAAAAGCCTAATGAGTTTGCTTCCGCATCCAAACTGGAGAAAAGCTTTAGCCATTAATCGGTTCTTAATTCACTGTCGCAGCTGGATGTAATTCAGTAGCTCCAAATTGATATGTTCCTTTATTTAATCTTTGCAGCTTGAACATTTTTAGCATTTGTATGATTTCCCCACCCCCCCATCCAATCTAGAGCGATGTTTAATCCTTTGAATTCTTCAAGTTCTCACAACTGCTGTTAAAATTCACCAGTACGAGGCTTTGCCCACAGCTGGCAGCTTGGCTGAAAACCGCCATCTTTCATGGCTTTGGCGTTGCTCTGCAGACCAAGGTGGCCAGCCGCCCTTTGCCTTTCATTTGAAAGGAAAATGCACTTTGAAAACAGGCAGTGTGGTTTGTTCGGTCGGAGCGTTATGGAGTTCCTTTCACGTTTCAGTTGTGTGTTCACAGACAGTGTTAGTCAAAACACGCAGTGCCCGTCATCACGGTGCCACACCACACTCCCCACGCTGCTCACACTAAGGAAACGGAAGTTTAAGTGATCCTGTCTCTTCCAGAAAGATGGTGCTTAATTTCAGTGCCTTGATTGATTTTGCTTGGTATGTTATATGCTTCTTTTTTTTGCCAATTGTTAGCTCAAATTGAAAAAGAATAAAGGGCCTATTAAAACTTATACATAAGCCGGGCGTGGTGGCGCACGCTTGTAATCCCAGTACTTGGGAGGCTGAGACAGGAGGATCTGGGTTCGCGGCCAGCCTCAGCTATTAATGAGGCCCTCTGCAACTTAGTGAGACCCTGTTTCCAAATAAAGAATAAAAAAAATAGGGCTGGGGGTGTGGCTCAGAGGTAGAATGCCCCTGGGTTCAATCCCCAATACGGCAAAACAAACAGACATACGTAGAGGTGATTTTCAAGGACTTAGTGTATATCGGATTCAACGATGTGGTAGAAATTTCCTCCCTATTATTTCCTATCCCACAGGTGAAAAACCTCTGACATGGAATGTCTTAATTTTATTAAGTGTATTTATTGTAGAGAGGCACATGTCAGGACGACACATACCTCCCTCTGGCACGTTCTGCAGAGTCGTCTCCACGGCACCTGGCGGGAAGAAACAGGGAGTCACCGGATTCAGGGGCTGTTTTCACTAAAAACACCGAGGGGAAATCACAGGCTGTGTGATCTGTGTTAAGGAAGAGGATTGAACCGGGTTGACACCCCCAGCCTTTTTGTTTTTTATTTTGAAACAGGGTCTCTCTGATTTGCTGAGGCTCTCAAGGTCAAGGCTGACCTTGAACCTGCAATCCTCCTGTTTCAGCCTCTGAAGTACTGGGATTACAGGCATGTGCCTCTGCACCTGGCTAGAAGCTTTTAACTGTTAAAACCACCTTAAGAACATTTCCCTTTGCTTTGCACACACACACACACACACACACACACACACAAATCACACAAATCACGCCCTATGTGTGTGTGTGTGTATGTGTGTGTCTGTGTGTGTGTTACCAGGGATTGAACCCAGGGGCATTCTACCTCTGAGCTACACCCCCAGCCCTGTTTTATTTTTATTTTGAAATAGGGTCTAACTAGGTTGATGAGAGTCTCACTACTTGCTGAGGCTATCCTTGAACCTGTGATCCTCCTGTCTCAGCCTCCCAAGTACTGGGATTACAAGCGTGCGCCACCATGCCCGACTAAATCACGCCCTCTTTAATTTCTTTGACCAGATTTTCATCCAAGTGCATGCAGTTGACAATAAGGACAAAATTTTAAGCAAAATCACATATTTCACCTGCATAATGAGAGAAACATTTGCAAAATGCCCGGGGGAGGGGGTGGTGATGAACTACACGCACAAAGATAAAACATAAAGCATGAGTCACAGGGTACAAGAGAAGCCCTTGGTGATTTTCATTTTGAATTATCTGGTTGTGAGAATTTTTGACAATGTTTATGGTAAGATTGTCAAAATAAAAATATAATATCTCACATATTACAAAGATATAAGCATCTATAACTCTGCTTGAGGTATTTGACAATTTACGAACGTGCTAAAATGTTACACCAAGCTGATATGATCAAAAATGCTACTGGTGTATAATTTTATTATGGAAGAAATGTCTCGCAAGATTCAGTGTCTTGACAGATGACAGGTCCTTTAGTTTAGGACATTGAGAGTATTCTAGTAGCTTCTAGGAAATACACAGTAATCTAAAGTACTTTTCCACTCGGTGTATGGAAGCCCTACAAAGCTACAAGCATAAACATCTTATGTTGGTGGGGTTTATTGTTATTTCTAGAAAATGAACAGTATTCATTGCTGACCTCCCAGAATACATTTTTGACAAAGTTAAAAGAAGAGTGCTGTACATTAGCCAAGAAACTGGAACAAGTCTCTCAAAAAAGCAGGTAGGTGACATTATGCAGTACTTTCAGAGCACAGCCTGTTGTTACTGTCATTTTTCCTTAACAAACAGCATTTCCATTGTGTTATAATCTAGTATTAAAATTAGTTATCTTTTGTAAAGTTTCTATGAAAATATTTTCTCCATATGGATATTGTGTGTGTGTGTGTGTGTGTGTGTGTGTGTGTGTGTGTGACTAGGGATTGAACCAGGGTTGCTCTACTGCTGAGCTACACCCCCAGCCCTTTTTATGTTTTTATTTTGAAACAAGGTCTTGCGATCGTAGTGTTCACTGGCCTCGAACCTGTAATCCTCCTTGTCTCAACCTCCCAAGTACTGGGATCACAGGCGTGCGCCACCACACCCAGCCTGTTATTTGACTTTTTTAATGTTTAGATTCAAAGACTATGGAATTTCAGAAATCAAAGATCAGGACTGCAATTATTTTAATAAAGAGTGCTGATAAGTCAAGCAGTTTTGAAATCTTTTGTTGATACCGAAGACAGATTTTAATCTATTACTATAGTCCTGCATGGACATGCAAAAGCTATCTTTAGGTCAAAATATTAGGGAAATTGAAGAGACAAAGGTGTTTGATATACATTAATTTTCACAACCACTGGAGACAGGAATTATTATCTTCTTTTACAGATAAGGAAGCCAAAATAAATAACTGGTGCGTGGGAGAGTTAGACTTCTAACCTAGGTGTTTCTGGTTCCAAAGTCTGTAGTCTTCTTTTCAATAATTACAATATTTTACATCTACTACTAAAGAAAATTCAGGTCAGTGGGCTTGGTGGCACATGCCTGTAATCCCACCTACTCGAGAGGCTGAGGCCGGAGGATCTCTTGCGCCCAGGAGTTTGAGGCCAGCCTGGGCAACTTAGGGAGACAAAAGAAAGAAAGAAAGAAAGAGAGTGACAGAGGGAGGGAGGGGAAGAAAG
>PVJS01009057.1:0-51375 GCA_004027185.1 Glis glis
TTGAGGACATACATATTCTCTTTAATAACAGTGCTTAAAGTAGAATACCAAAATATAAAAGTAACTTGTGTGTTCATGTATGTATTTATTAATACTATTTTTTATAATTTTATTTAATTTTTAATTAATAATTTCTCACTCATGCTTTATTTGACAGAGATATAGATATTCTAGAATGCATATTAAATGGTTATTCCCAAACTAATATGTGACGTGATTAGAAAACAAACTTAAAATTTTTGATATTTATGTAAGGGTTTGGATTTATGGGAAGCCTGTCCCGCTGGGCCTCTCAGAGTGTCCCACACCAGAGCAAACAGTCCCAGAACCACTGCCTGGCCTCTGTGCCCATAAGCTGCTGGCATTGAAGAGCATTGCACAATGGAAGAAAAAAATGATATTTTAAAATGACTGTTTATTGTTTTAACAATCACTTGTCTGGAAAAAGATGTTGTTATTAGAAAAGAAATTTCTTGATATTCAAAGTTTCATGCTCTCTTTTCATAGCATAAATTGATGAGGTGTCTATGAACATATAAGTGTTTCTGTCTCTACTTTGACCCAAGTCCCAAATGCCCCAATGGCAGATAAAAGTGGGACAGTACAGAGCTTGCAAAGAGCTGGCTGGCCACCAATAGTCTAGCCTCAGCCAAAAGTCTCTTAAAAATATGAGTGTCTGTAGAATGCTGCTTATCTATTTGTAGAAAAATGGAATTAAACTACAACCTCTCACCCTGCAAAAGAGTCAACTCAAGATGGATCAAAGATGTGGAAATTAGACCAGCAACTTTGAAATTACTAGAGAAAGACATAGGACCAATGCTCCAACATATAGGCACAGGCAGAAACTTCCTCAGTAAGACCCCAAAGTTCAGGAAATTAAAACAAGAATAATAAATTGGATCATATTAAACTAAAAAGTTTCTGTTCTGCAAAGGAAGCCATCAAGATAGTCTAAAACGAGAGCTTACAGAATGGGAGAAGATCTTTGCCAGCTATTCCTGTGGTAGAGGACTAATATGTAGAATGTGCAAAGCATTTAAAAGACAACAGTAAAACAATAGCCCAATCAAGAAATGGGCAATTGAACTACATAGACACTTCACAAAAGAAGAGATACAAATGGCTATTAAATACATGAAAAAATGTTCAGCATTATTAGCAATCAGGGAGATGTAAATCAAAACTACACTGAGATTCCATTTAACCCCAATTAGAATGGCAATCATCATGAAGTCAGACAACAATAAAGGCTGGTGAGGATGTGGGGAAATAGGAACTTTTCTACACCGTTGGTGGGAATGCAAATTAGTACAGCTACTATGGAGATCAGTGTGGAGATTCCTCAGAAAACTGGGAATGAATCCACCATATGATCCAGATATGCCACTCCTGGGTATCTTTCCAAAGGGTCTGAAATCAGAATATTATAGTAATGTGTGCATATCCATGTTTATGGCAGCACAATTCACAGTTGCCAAACTATGGAACCAACCTAGGTGTCCATCAACAGATGAATGGATTACAAAAGTATGGGATATACACACGATGGAATTCTACTCAGCAATCAAGAAGAACAAAATTATGTCATTTGCAGGAAAATGGATGGACTTGGAGAACATTATGTTAAGTGAAATTAGCCAGTCACAGAAAGTTTTCCCTCATATGTGGAAGAATGCACCAATAAAAGCATATATATATATATATATGCATATATATATATATATGCTTTTATTGGTGTATATGTGTATATATATGTGTATATATGTTTATATGTGTATATATACACATATATATATATGAAAAGTATATATATATGAAAAGTATACACACACACACACACACACACACACACACACATATATATGAAAATGTCAAAGTTGGAAAGGGGAGAGGCTACTACTTTGGAAAATGTTTCTAGAATAGTATGGTATTTTCCCTATTTTCTTGACCCCTGGACTGGGGCAGGGGAAGTCCTCTTGTCCTTTGTCCATAGCCCCTTGCGAAACAGGGCGTTGAGAAGATTATCTGAAAAAATGACAATACTCCTGATATTCGGGGCTGTTGCTGACCCAGCTGTGGACTCAAAGGCAAGAGGTTGTAGTATCAACCTTAGACAGGAGGTAGAGAGAGGTTGTTCTGAAGGACAGCTGCCTCTGGCATGCAGCAGCAAAAGCCATCACCCCTGCTAACAGAGTAGCCAGGCACTCTCTGTGCAGGAGGGTAGGCTTTACCACTTGCAAAGTCCAGTGTCGAAAATCTCTCCAGTCCCTGAAGAACTCACTGCCCACTTAAAACGATGTTGCTGGTCAAGTAAAGACTTTGTGCCTACCTCTTACCTGCTCTGCCTCCCCCCCAGAGGCGGGGGGTAGGGGAGAGGCCAAAGGATGGGAATTAACTGTTCCGAAACAGAAGAAGCCATCAGCCCTCCATGTCTGTGTGAAGAAGAGCCATCAGCCCTCCGTGTCTAGTGGTGAAGCTGGGGCGCCACATGAGATTGAAATTTTAACTATTACACAGACCGTTCATCTTACCACTGAGTTTTAAGGTGAAACCACCTTCTTTTTTTTTCTTTTAAATTAAAAGTGAAGTTAAATACTTTTTATTTTTGAGGTAAATGCTATTCATTTTTTAAATAGAATTAGTGGCTCTAGTGGCTCATAGAATCAAACCACTAGGAATATGTGGTAAAACTGGGAAGCTTTGAACAAGGACCCTATGTATTCTATTAGACAGTTACATATAAACAAGGTAAGTACTCAGTAGGTCAAGACAATATCAATATCAAGTAAAATTGTAGTAGTTACTGAGCACTGATTTCAGTTTACAATGCTGTCAAAACTATATTGTCTTTTAAAATGGAGTTCTGTCGATTAATTGCTAACAAAAGGCTTTAGATTTTATATACATATATATATATATATATATATATATATATATATATAACATGTGTAATATATTTATATATACTCTTAAAACTTTTTGGTTTGAAATAATTTTAGATTCATGGGAAACTGCAAAGTATAGTACAGAGAGATACCAAGTACCCTTAATCATATTTTCCCAATGGTGACAATTTGCATAATTATAGTACAATGCTAAAGCTAGAAAACTGACATGGGTACAATCCACAGTCCTTATTCAGACATCACCAGTCAAAATTATATTTAGTATTTCTTCTACCTTCCATTCTTTAGTGCATGTATTACTCACTCAATTTGACAATTTTTATTTATGGAATACATATATATTCCATAATATATGAGTTATATATGAATGATACATAGGACATTTATGACCTAGAGGGAGAGGCAGACTTATAATAAAATAATTGCCATAATTCATCCAATCTAAAATGCCATCAATTATAAGACACACCCATTATTTTATGTGACATTAAGAAATCAATTACACCAAATAATAAGTTTTTTATAAGGCACATCCTGATTTCAGAGGTGTTAAGATGTTTAATGTGTGAATCTTAAAATGGACAATATACAATAGAGCAAAAATAATATATAATATACATAGTATATATAATAACTATAATACATGTTATATTTAATGGTAGCATATAACTATTATATATACATACATTATGACATATAATATCACATATATAATATGGAACACACATATATATACAAATATTACATATATATTTGTATATATATTACATATATATAATGGAACATAATTGAATGAGCAATTTTTTTCCTGGGGTAGGTGATAGGTAAAAGAAAGGCACAAAGGAAACCCAGTGAATTTATTTTTCTATTTCTTTATTTATAAGAATTTATATTTATTTATTTGTAAGAATTTATTTATTTATTTTCAGCACTGGGGCTTGAACCTAAGGGTGTTCTACTTCTGGGCTACACCCTTAGCCCTTTTTATTTTTTATTTTGAAACAAAGTCTCACTAAGTTGCTGAGGCTGGCCATAAACCTGTGATTCTTCTGTCTCAGCCTCCCAAGTACTGGGATTACAGGTGGGCACCACCACACCCAGCTAAGAGTAAAAATTCAGAAGGCAGGAGTTTGCCTGAATAGACAAAAGTAAGAAGGAACCTCTAGGCTGGGGGACAGCCCATGGAGAGAGGGTCCGCAATTATGAGTTGGGCATTCTTTATTCATATGCACTGGTCAATGGAGAATGTTCTTGGAGGGACAGAGAGCTGAAAACGAGGCTAGAAAGAGGACTGGAATCCGGCAGTGAAAAGCCATACATGCTACTCTAAAGAGATCCGATGTCTTTATGCACTCACTGGGGAGTACTTAAGTAGGAGAGTGGCATTATCTGTATTTTGGAAGGAAAAATCCTGGGACAGTATAAGAATGAATTATAAGAGAAAGACTGGAGGAAGAAGACACACTGAGCATTGGTATCAGGTCTGCAAAGTTCATTGCCAACAGGCTGCTCTCTAAAACTACAGTTGTTTTCTATTTAGGTGCCACAGCTTGTTATTTAATCATCTGTTCAGCATGTATTTCAGACTATTTCACACATGGATTTTTTCCTTTAATATTCCTTGTAGATTGCAAACCTCTTGGTGCTAGAAGAACTCTGCTCACTGCACCTTCAGGAGAGAGAGCAGATAGGTGGGGAACAGGGCACCAGAACACAGGAGAACTGAGCTATGGAGTCACTGCTGTGGTCAAGACAGCAGAGAATCATTTGATAGGAGCAGTAGCAAACAGTGAAAGGTTAAATGTCTGGAGATTCTCAAGAACTAAAATTCAGATTCTCTGAAAACTGTTGGTCTGTGGTGTGAAGAACAGGTATGAGCCAAGATGGATTAGTCCTGGGTCCCTGGCAAGGAGATTCAGGTGTAAAGCTGCTCTTTGCTGATCTACAGGACACTGGAAAAGCAGTTTTGGGAGAAAGTGGATGAAGCCATGTAATGTTTAACATCGTTTGGAACCAAGACTGGCTACCATTTTGGGTTCCATTGTTCAATTTTCAAGACAAAGACATCAGAACATTAAACCAAGCATGGGACCTTGTGGTAGCACCAGTCACACACCCAAGAAACTGATCTTGGTTGAGATCTTCAGCAAAGATATTAAGTAGGCAGTGGCCTCTATGAGCTCAAGTGTAGAGAACTGTGGTGGGGTGAAAAAACAATTAAGTCAAAAGACTGTAGAAAGCAAGAAAAGATAAGAACTGAATCCTTCTTGGGAGAAAACATGGAGTAAGCAGAGTTAAACCTTAGGCAGGAATGGTGGGGCACACCTGGGAGGCCGAGATAGGAGGATTGCAGTTTCAAGGCCAGCCTCAGCAACTTAGTGAGACCCTCAACAACTTGGTGAGACCCTGTTTTAAATCGGGCTTGGGGGGGGGTAGCTCAGAGTTAGAACATCAAAGGGTTTAATCCCCAGTAACAGGGGAAAAAAAAAGAACTAGAAGAACCTATGGCTCAGAATTTAAAATTCAATGAGCATGCAACCAAGTGGTATTCAAAATTGACACTTGGCTCCCAAAGCTGCTCAGATTCTACCCTAAATATTAGGACAAAGACTAAGCAGACTATACTTTAGTCTACTCTGTAGTTTTGTTTTCTTAAAATGTGTAAAGTCTGATATGTTCTATCTTTAAAAGACAAACTTTTTTAAAATTCCAGATCATTTTCCTATCAACTTATTAACTATTCAGTAATGATCACTTCTCAACAAATTGTAGGATTTGGTTTCTTTGTTACTTAAGCAATAGAAAGTTTTTAGGCATAATTATTCCACTTACTGATTCCTTTCACTACCTTTTCTCTGCTTCATTTCTTTGAGAAAGCATTTAAGATTAAATTAAAGCTGTTTGCAGCATCCATCCATCTGTTATTACTTGAATACATTGATGAATATTTCCCATGTGAAGAGATAAGGCTGATTTCTCGTGGAATGATGAGATATGGGAAACTGAAACTATGGGGTGATGTTTTGGACCTTATGCAATGGGACATTAGCCTATCAGGGTTTTTTTGTTGTTGTTGTCGTTTTGTTTTTTGGTGCTGGGGATTGAACCCAGGCTCATTCTACCTCCGAGCTATACCCCCAGCCCTTTCTTTATTTTTATTTTTAAACAGGGTCTCGCTAGGTTGATGAGAGTCTCACTACTTGCTGAGACTGTCCTCAAACCTGCAAGCCTCCTGTCTCAGCCTCCCAACTACTCTAGAATTACAAGGGTGTGCCACCACGCCTGGCTCTAGAATATCTTTTAAAAGCATTGTTTCCACCATCTGGAAATTTGGAAGAAAAGAAAAATTAGGTCCATTTTTAAAGGTTAGAATGTGATAGAAAAATGGGATAATAATAATAATAACAGTAGCAATAATGGTGATGATGACAGTAGCTAAGCCCTGTATGGCACTGTGTTGAAGGTCTTACATGAATTACCTTATTCCATCTTCAGAACAACCGAGGAAGGCAGTTTACATGAACTTTATTCCTGGGTAGGAAAGGAAAATTTGTTGTCATCTCATTCAGCTGGAGTATGGGAAGCCAGAGAGCCAGAGGAAATAATGCAGAAGGAACCAAAAGGACTCGCCCTCAGTCAGATCCTCCCAGGCCGGGACTGAAGTCCTGTCTCGGCCTCATTGGTACAAAGACCTTGGCCCTTGTTGTGGTTCACCTTCTTCACTCTGGTCCTCACCTAAGCTACAATTTCTTAGAAGTTGGTGTCTGCTTCAAAGATCACCAAGCTTGTAACGTGGAGTTACGGCAAAAGAATCACTTTGTGACAGAAGTTGTATTTTAGAAGGTATTGACGAGATTTATGTTTGAGGAAAACATGGAAAGCAAAGCGATCCTAGCTTTCCTCCAATTGTCATTGTCGACAGAAAGATAAAACCTCATTTGGTGTGGGAGATGAAAATCTGTTGTCTACATCCCAAGAAGAAAGATGTAAATTACCATCTTGGGCATTTAGAGAAAGCGAGGCAATAGCTGTTACTCTAAGAGATATGAATTTGTGCCCCACCTGCCTACAAGTGACACCATGATTTGAAAACAAGAATGCATGAAAATATTACCAATTCTTAATGTCAAAAGAGGTCCAGCAGGCAGGATGTGTGAATTGAGAATGTGGGATATTCGGGGCCTTTAGGGAAAGGGTAAATTGCTTTTGATGCAGCCGGTTTGTATCTCTAGGGAAATCCTACCACATATTTGATTTTTAGCTGCAATGTGTTACTACATATTTATGCCCTTGAATATGTATTTATTGCAGTTTTATGCAGCCCATTTTCATGACGGGAATTGTTTTTCTCTCTTAAGGGATATCTATGTTTTTTCCCCAGATCATACCAAATGAGAAAAATATGGAAAATAACTGCATTTGAAGCAGAGGAAATCTTGCTCTGCAAATCAAACCCAAACAATTAAACACGACTGGAAAAAAAATGAGGAAATGTATACCTATGATTTGTGATTAATTTCTTTACAATTGTTTTTTTCAGCTCATTTCTGGCTGTGGTTATACACTGTCTTTTACAAATGTCTCCTTTCTCTTCTCAAATAAATCCAAGCATAAAAATACTTTATAGATACATGAATGCAAATATTTGGAATTTTGAGTTCTGCAGGGAGACTCTGGCATAGCATTACTAAAATTTACATGATGGTTACCTTCTCCTGTCTCCCAAGAGTTTGGATCAGTCATCACCTGACAGCATCACTCCTGCCCTCACCCCTACTGTGCAGGGCTGAAAGGAGAGAGGATTTTTCTGAACCATCCTGAAGAAAAGGTAACTTCAAAATTTGGGGAGTTACTGCATCCTGCCTAGATTTCAATATTTTCTCAGATGGGCAGTGAGATCCAGCCCATAAATCCAATAGTAATGAAAAGAGAAGTGATTACAGTTTTGTCTATTATCCCACTCTACCCCCTCATTTTGATAGCTGCCATGCCTTACAATCACTGTTAGCAATTCAGTATGATGGCCTGGTGTGTATTCTTTATCCCAAACCAAGTTGAATGAAGTTAACCATTTGGAAGCCAAAGGTTTTAGACACTCGTGTTCACACATCTCAGAGCAAGTTGCAACTGTAGTGAGTAGGGCTTCTGACATTTGCCTCCAGAGGCAGCTAGAGAGGGGTCCATTTTTCCCCTAATCATTTGGACCAGTGATCAGTTCAATTGCTACAATCCTTGTCTTTCAGGTTCTTGTCCTATAATCTCATAGGTTTTGGAATGGACAGGGCCACCTAGTAACTGCACAGGTGGCAGTATAAGTAGAGGGAACAGAAAAGGCACAGATGGAGAGCCTCACCATTGGCAGGATGTGTGTTTCAGAGCCTCAGAACCCATAATTATAGAGACCTGCAGTGGCTCTGAGCTGTAGACTATCCAACCCATTCAGCGCTGGTGCTCTGACACGGCCTGTCCTTGCTATACACTGCTTTTCCATGAGCAAGGACTGCCATCCTTGGCATCAGCTGGAGACAGGTGCGAGGCATCTTTCACTCTGGCATGGATCCCTGGGTCTGACACCTCAGCTAGCACCTCTGTGGGTCACTTGCCTCTGGGGAAAGGAAGTGAGTCTGGTATTTGCTGATCAGGGAATTTTCTCAGGATCCCTTGGTTTGTGCCATATGGACAGTTGCAGGGCTGGTCCTTCACCAGTGATTTGGGGCCTTGCCTTTTCCCTAACTCAGACCCATCTTATATTTCTGTTTGCAGCTACTATCTGCTTCATTTGCTATGCTAAGAAAGGGCCTGGGCTGCCCTGCTTATATTGGTGGCTCTCTAAATAGATTAAAAGTTATTGGACTGTTAATATAACCAGAGACCACAGGTTTTTCAAGATACATATTTTCACAAAGGAACCCTGGACTATAGCACTGATTGGCATTTGGGCCCAAATCAGCTATTGTGCTCAAACCTAAGATTAGAACCCCAAGCAGAACTGGACTTGGGACCCTGTCCTCTTATCTCAGAGGGTGTCAAGACTCAAAGGCACTTAACTGCCACAATGCCCATCGCTGCTCTGATCATGCATACATCTCTTCATGTAGAAGTTTAGCACACACCTTGCTTACTACATACAGTACTATCTTTCTCTTACCATTTTCGAATTTTCCCATTCCTGACAATTCATACTTTTAAGTTCATACATACTCCTGTTTCCATTAGCTCCAGTCCATCTGATGTGAGCCGAGGAAACTGTGATGGTCCTGACAGGCACATCACCTCAGATGTCCTGATTTAGTTACAAAAGTGCTCAATGGCCGATCCATGGATTGCATGTTGAGGAACATTAAAGTAGAGGATTAGAAATTGTATGTACAAGAAAAGATCGGAGCTGTTATCTGACTTGCAAGCTAACAAATTCACCTAGCACAGTTTCATGGATGCTGGTTGGAGACAAGACTCATTGATCAGAGACCGAGGACCTAATTACTTACAGCAAGTAGCATAAATTTATCCACATGTTTACTCTGGTTACCTGAGCTCCATTTACCAGAGCTTGACATGGAGAGGACCAGATGACACATCATGAAGGCACATGAAATGGACTGCATTGCAGAAGAGAAATCAAGTTTAGGAAACCTGAATCATTATCATGGTAAACATGCTTATCTCTTGCTCAAAAGGGAAATACTATCTCTGCCTTCTAAGGTAGGGATCAAGTCTTTTCTTTGTTCTAAAGGGAAGTAATATCTTTTGAAGCTGTTCATTATACAAACAGAAAGATAGCTTAGAACAAAGGGCTTGTCCTTGCTCATACAATGGATTAAATAAGTGTGATCCATGGAAAACTGGCTAGCAACAACAACAAAAAAATGTACAAAGCACTTAAAAATGAACCAAAAAAATCCCATTCCAGTGAAAAGCTAAAGAGGAAAAGAAATACATTTCTAAAGAATATAAGGAGTCAAGGATAGTAAAAACATAAATGTGAAAAGGTAAAAAATAAGTGATATTTGCAAGAGATACCTCTAAAATATGTTGCAGAATATTTGAAAAGGATAAAAAGATGTGTCAGACAAATAAAATGATGAAAGCAAGTGCAAAAATAGCATGCCAGAAAATTCAAATGAAAGTCATATTTTATATTGATGAGTTAAAAAAAATCTACCAAGAATATATGAATAGCCATACACATTTATTAACTTCACAACATAGCTTTGAAATAGAAAAAGGAAAAAAATGCTTGAAATTCAAGGAGGATTTCTCAAATTAAAATTCATTGTGAGAGATTTTAGTGCACATCTCGACTTACAGATGCAGGAAACGAAAAAAGGAAATGACATAAAATATAAAGCTTTTAAATAATTCAATTCATATATGCAAGTGTACTCCTCAAGAATGGATAATGTATATGATGAGACAGTTACTAAAACTCTTCACAAATATTACATCAGAAAGACAATAGGAATCTTGTAGTTCTGAATCATAAAATTTATATTCTGTGTCCACAATGTAATGGAAGTATATAGTAATAATAAAGTGATAAGACTCCTCCATCTAATCACTTGAAAATCTAAAAGCAATCTTCTAAAAAACTCCTGACATGAAGAAATCAAAATATCAATTATGTAAAATCACAAATTACCCTTATTAAAACCCATAAGATACAGCCAAAGGAGTGTTTAGGGGGAAATTTCTAATCTTATAGTACATTTCCTAGATTAGAGTAGATTGATAATTTATGACTTAGACTTTCAGTTCAATAAATTAACAAAAGTAAAACAAAAAATAGAAATAAACAGGTAATATAGGTAAAAGCAGAATTTTTTGAGATAAGGAAAAATAAACAAATTTGAAGAATAAAAGCAAAAAAAATTAAGAAGACAAAATTGGACTAATCATTAGCAAACTTTCTTTTAAAAAAGTGAAAAAAATTATAGTAAGATTATGAATCTAAAAAGTACATAATCATACTCCTTACAACTACATTCTAATAGATTCGAAAATCTAGATGAAATGGATTTCTAGTGTAAGATGAAGAAAAGTTAAAAAAAAGTAGAGGCTAATAATCTTGGGTAAAATTGAATGGGAGTAATTTCTGACAAATGTGTAATGTCTAGATAATTCTACAGACAGGTTGTGCCAAGTCTTTTCCCAATATTTCAACTCTTTCAAAAGTAGAGAGAAATTCCTAGCTTCCCAGTGTCAACTGAGGACATGACAGCCCTGATCTCAAAGCCAAACATCGTTTGAGAGGAAAACTGAAAATAAAATAGTAATCAGAACTATAAAAATAATTGAAAACTCCTAAATAAAATATTAATACATTGTCAACAAGTAGCAATTATTTCTACAATTTTCAAAATATGCAGTATTAACATTTATAGATGATTATACTAACATTTTTTTTTTTTTGCAGTACTGGGGATTGAACCCAGGGGTGTTCTATCTCTGAGCTACACTCCCAGGCTTATTTTTTATTCTTTATTTTGAAACAGTGTCTCACTAAGTTGCAGAGGGCCTCACTAAGTAGCTGAGGCTGGCCTTGAATCTGCTATCCTCCTGTTTCAGACTCCCAAGTACTGGGATTACAAGCATGTGCCACCACACCCGGCTCCTTATATTAACATTTTAAGGAAGAAAAAATGTAAGGAACCTGATAGTTACCAAAACAATTCAATAAAATTTATCACTCATTTTACTTAAATCAATATTGAAACCAAAAAGCAATCTTCTCAGAAATAAAAAGAAAATTTCTAACTTGATATATTTGTGTGTGTTAGATACTCAGAGAAAACAATCATAATAGTGAAATAATAAAAAATATCCTCATAAACAAGACAAGGATGCCATTTTCTATTACTGCTGCTATTGTACTACTTAATAGTGTAATCATTCTAGTTTGTGTGGTAAAATAATAAATATAGCAATATATAATAGTAGGGCAAAATTGTCACTGTTGGGAGATATAGAAACTGCAGAAAACACACTGAATCTGCTAAAAAACTATTAGAACTAATAAAATTATTCAATGAGGTGGCTAGATTTTAAAAAAATCATTAATTTATCAATAATAGTAAGACTATTAAACAAGGGAACTCAATTTACACATTAAAATAATCCAAACTCTGAATAATCTAGAATAATGTAAACCTAACAACAATGTGAAAATTCTCTACACAGATTGTGTGTGTGTGTGTGTGTGTGTGTGTGTGTGTGTGTGTGTGTGTGTTATTGGAGATTGAACCCAGGGACATTCTCTTTCTGAGCTACACCCCCAGTCCTATTTTATTTTCTATTTTTGAAACAGGGTCTAAGTTGTGGAGGGCCTCACTAAATTGCTGAGGCTGGCCGCAAACCTGCGATCCTCTTGTCTCAGCCTCTCAAGTACTGCCATTACAAGTGTGCGCCACCACGCCCAGCTTACAGAGATAATCTTAATGAAACTAATGTAAGAAAAACTTTAATAGCAAGAAATACAATCCTGGGGATGATAATATAGTAAAGATGTCTTTTTTCCTAAATAAATGCAGAAGTTGAGTGTTTTTTCCAATCCTAATCCCACATATTCCTTGTGGCATTTGACAATCTGATTTAAAGTTTACTTAGAAAAGGTACAAGGATAGCCATTTTCTTTCTTTCTTTTTTTTGAAAAGGGAAATACAAATAATTTTACTTTATAATGAGCTATTATCTATATAGGGTGAAATTTAGAGATACAAAATGACAGGTTTTGGTAAAAGGATATATGCATGTAGCCCACAGCCCAGCCATGATAGAGACATCTCCAATATCTTAGAAAGTTTCCTCAGGTCATTCTCTACTCCTCCCTCAGCCTCTCCAGAACCAGTATTCTGACATCTCTCATCATAGTCTGAGTTTGCCTCTTTCTAGAACCTCATAAAAATGGACTCACATAGTATCTTCTCTTTGTGTCTGGCTTCCTTTGTTCAACATACTGATTTTTTTGAGATGTACCCTGTTGATGTGCATATCGAAAGCTTCTTTCTTTTTATTGGTAGTATTCCATTGCATGAAAGTACCAGTTTGTCTATTCTGTTGAGAGACATTTAGGTTGTTGGATATGGCACCCGTTTTCTGGAGTCTTTTTATTCTGTTCCTTGGCCCTTCCGTCTACCCTTGTGGATAGGAGTGAGCGAGATAGGATGTAATGAAAGCCCTGAGAGACCATGCTTTCTTTTGCAAAACAGAACTTGCTACAAATGCAAACAGGCAACAATTCTAACAGGCACAAATGACTAAGCCATCCCATCTTGCTCTCTCTCTTTTTTTAATGTGTTACTTTTATTAGTAAATCACTTATAATGAAAATGATGACAAAAAAGAAAAGGAAAAGATAGTGTCACTCGTCACTTCTTTTTCTTTCAGTTCTTTCTTAGTTATCAATCAACTGAAAGTAAAGAGTCTTAGAAAAATGTCCATTTATCTATAAAGCAAAATAAAAATAGTTGAGTTAGTTTTGTACAGCTTTCCCTCTGTTCTGGAAATAACAAGGCACATGTGCATGTATAAGCTATGAAATGCAGATTGTATAATTTTGAGGTAGGAGCCTGGCTGGATCCTTGGAGTCACTTTTGACTAGAAGCTTAAAAATTAAAATAAAAGAATAAGGCTTCTTCACCATTCCCCACCCCAGATAATAATCCGCAGACAGCTCTGGAGATAAGATGTAGAACAGGCCTGGCCTCCCTAGACTGCTTGAGAGGTACAACCAGCTCCCCCTAATATAAACAGGGCAGAGACTCCAAGACAGAGGGAGAGAGAGATAATATATGGGTTAATGGCTATCCTGCTTCTGTCTCTTGCTTATACTAGGTGAAATAAATCTCGCACTTACCCCTTTCCTCCCAAAATTAGGGGACTGAGGGTATAAAGAACTTGCACATTCTTTGTTCGATGCTCAGATCCAAAAGCTTTGCTTACTGAGTCTTCTTCACTAGCAAATAAAGAAACCTGCTTTTCCAACTCAGGTCACAGTGCTTCTTTGTCTCTGGGGACCAAGCTGTGGGGACTAAGCATCCTGTCACAATTTCACCGATTCTCCTACAAATTTTTACGTTTGCATTAAAAACAGCATTGTTCATTATAAGGAAGAATGATAAGAGCCATGCTAATAAGGTAAACTTTCTATTTTTCTTTACTTAGAAATATGTTAAATAGCAAAGAAAAACTCCATGATAAATTGAAAGACTGTGGATGAAAGGGAAAAAAAAATAAAGGTAATACTTTCAATGGCACATTTTTTTCCTTTTTTTTGGCACTGGGGATAGAACCCAGGGGCATTCTACCTCCGAACTACACTCCCAGCCCTATTTTTTTTATTCTTTATTTTGAAACAGGTTCTCATTAAGTTGTAGAGGGCCTCACTAAGTAGCTGAGGCTGGCCACGAACCCGGATCCTCTGGTCTCAGCTTCCCAAGTACTGGGATTACAAGCGTGCACCATCACACCAGGCTCTTTTTTTCCTTTTTAAAAAAGGGCCCTGCATCTTTATTTTTCATAAGGCCCTTCAGATTTTATATCATCTTTGCCTAGGATACCTACCATATGATAGAAGAGGGAAAGAAAAATGAGATTATCACCTTCAGTGTTAACTGGCGTTCTCCAGAGGAACAGAGCCAATAGAATGTATTTATAACTAAAAGAGGGGACTTATTAGTTTGGCTAGGTACTCTCACAATGGCCATCCGCAGGCTGAAGAGCTGGGGAAACCAGTAGCTGCTCAGTCCAAGAAGCCGGAGACCTCAGCACAACGACGCAGGGACCAACGACGCAGCCCCAGGCTGAGGCTGAAGGCCTGGAAGCCCCATGGGGAGTGGCTGGTGTGCGTCTACAATCAAAGGCTGAAGAATCTGGACGTTGATATCTGCAGGGGTGGCCGCAGCGAAACGTGCACCTACTTAAGAAGAGCTGCACATGGACACATGCACGTGCTTCCCACTTCTTCCACTTTTGGTTGCCTAGTGGATGGTGCCACCTGCGTGCAGGGTGATCTTCATCACTCAGTTTGCCCACCCACCTGCCATTCATCTCTGGAAACACTGTCATGATACACCCAGTGTGTGCTGTACCAATGTTCCAGGTGTCTCTGTCTTAATACGGTCAAGTTGACACCAAAAATTAACCATCACACCTTACTTACTCAGATATTTTTCAGAATCCCTGCATGGTTTCTGGGAAGTAGGAAAGAACAAGCCCATTCCGCCCATTCCCATTCCTTAATTTGATTTCCTCTCTGTGAGTGGCTTTCATACAACCCTGCTGCCAATGCCATTTTTTTTTTTTTTTGCGGTACCGGGGATTGAACCCAGGGGTGTTCTACCTCCGCGCTACACCCCCAGCCCTATTTTTTTTATACTTTATTTTGAAACCGGGTCTCACGAAGTTGTGGAGGGCCTCACTAAGTAGAGAGAGAGACAGGGAGAGAGAGAGAGAGACAGGGAGAGAAAGAGAGAAGAGAGAGAGAGAGAGAGAGAGAGAGAGAGCGCGAGCTGAGGCTGGCCGCGAACCTGGATCCTCCGGTCTCCGCCTCCCAAAGTACTGGGATTACAAGCGTGCGCCACCACACCCGGCCCAATGCTATTTTTGATAATACACTTTTTTCTTTTTTTGGTACTGAGGATTGAACTTAGGAGCAATCTACCACTGTGCTGCACCCCCAGTCCTTATTTTTATTATTTTTTTAAAAAAACAGGGTCTCACTAAATTGCCAAGGCTGGCCACAAACTGGCGGTCCTCCTGTCTCAGCCTCCCAAATACTGGTATTATAGGCATGTGCCACCACGCCCACATGTGATAATGCTTCTTTGCTTCTCTATCTACTAACTGGGCACCACGGTGCTTCATCAGGGACCATTGTGACAGCCTTGACCAATTCATTGTTAAGCAGTTTGCCTCCAAATCGTTTATGCCATGCAATCGCATCGACTCCAACTTGACAAAATGTAATTTGATTAAAATTCAGCCAGCTACTTGGGGCAATGATTTGTTTTGAACAATGAGTTGGTTGAAAATGAATAATCTATATGTTTTGTAATTTTGAATGCATTTCCAGTGAATAAGCCATGATAGTTATTTGCCTGAAAATGAATTAAAAATTGCAGCCTTCTGAACGGAGAAGACATTCCCCAACCCTAGAAAAAAGAAGAAAATTCTTATGATTGGTAAAGTATACAAAACCCCCTATTGTGGGTTAACATTTCCTTATTAGTGTCTCCCCTCCCCACGATCAAATGAACAAACAAATGTACAACTCGTGAGTGAGTAACATTTATTTTGTTTTCAGTTAGATAATTTGTCCCTATTGTTCTGTCTGATCCTTGTGGTCTGTGGTAGAGTTGGCAATCAGACAGCTTCACTTCTCCCTACAGTGGTTGCTGTTCCTGGGTACTGAAGCAGTTCCCTGTCTATGCACAGGGAAATCATGACGTTGTAGATTATGCTTCATTCAGTGTTTGTCCTTAACTCTTTTCTCTATTTGGGGAAAACTAGTGCTGCAAGCTGAGCTGAGAATCAGATAGCAGGCCACACACCAGTTCTCTTCTTCTCTGCTCTCTTTTTCCATGCATGGATATATAAGCACACACGCGCGTGCGCGTGTGTGTAATCTTCAACTCTCAGGCCCAAACAAGCAAATCCTCATGCTTATCAGGGCATTACAAATAAAGATACATGCCACAGAATCTTTTTATGGTGTCCTCCAGTTCCACATAGAATGAGCTCAAGCTCAGAAACTAGTTTGGTCTCATTTTGGAGTAGGAGTCACTCACTTATAAATAATGCTAACCTGCTACAAAAACCTGTATTGAGGACATTAAGTATAGGACCTTACTGATAGTCCCTCTTGTATTTTTTCTGAAACTGCTGGGCTTCATATATGATGCCTGCCTGGGAATGGTTGCTCTTCTAGAGCACCAGGGGTTTGTTTTGGCCCTGCTGTGCCATTGCTGATGCCGATTGTTACGTTAAATTTGGCCTGAGGTTCTCTCCACACTTCAGCATCCTTTTTTAATGACTGCAACCTAACTTAATACATAAACAAACTGAAAATCTACCTTAGGAATCTAACTTAGGAATATAACCAACAACCCAGTCTCAGCCATTCACAGGCAGCCGGTTGATCAGACCATGTCCAAATAAGGCAAATGCCTAGCTGTAACCAGTCAAGCTATTTGTGTATTTTGCGTTCCTTTTCTATCTATAAAAAAACCTTCTGCCACAGTTGGAGAGAGGAGCTCTGTGAACCTCTTCTGGTTCTTAATGCTGCCTGATTCATGAATTGTCCTTGGCTCAGATAACACTGTTAAGTTTCACTTGTTTGAAGTTTTTCTTTCAACAATGTGTTAGGTGATCTTTTCTCATAGGTCAGGAAGGTAAAATGCTCAAGCAATTTTTTTTCCTGATGTTATATGTGTAATATACTTATATGTTTATTTGTTTAATCATCTGAAAGTTATTTAACCAAATACCTCTATGTTTCTGAGGATTCAAAAGCATGTAGTACATAGGCACTTTGTTTAAGCAGCATCTAATTTACTGGACTCTCCAGGCCTATGCACAACTGCAAGGCAGGAGAGAGTCTTGCAGCTGAGTCCTTGCTAATGCTCAAGCATATTGATACTGGAGCGTCCACCTCTCAGCCTGAGTAAATGGTACGTGTTGAGTGTCACAAAGAGTATGTAGGGTTCACTAGAGCTAAGACTTCTCAAAAGGCATTTGAGGCACAAGAGCAAAATCCTTGCAAAGATACAAAGGAGGAAAAAACAATGAGGCCCATTCAGGAACTGGCAGGTGAGTGACAGTGTAACTGGGACATAAAATATGCACGTTAGAGAGGCAGAAGGTATACCAGAAAGGACTTGTATTTAATATGAAGGTACTTGGGAGGCTGAGTCTGGAGGATCCGGGTTCGTGGCCAGCCTCAGCTACTTAGTGAGGCCCTCTGCAACTTAGTGAGACCCTGTTTCAAAATAAAGAACAAAAAATAGGGCTGGGGATGTAGCTCGGAGGTAGAATGCTCCTGGGTTCAATCCCCAATACCGCAAAATAATAATAATAATAATAATAATAATAATATGAAGGACCTTGAACTTTATCCTGTGTGTAACTTTTAAAGATAAAAATGTGGATATTCCACATTTTGAATATGGGATATCCCGTTTGCGTTTTATGAAGATCATTCAGGCTAGAGAGCAGGGAAGATGGATTGAAGCAGAGTGAGTCTCTGTGGAAGAAACTTGTCGTGAAGTTAGGTAGGATTTAGGTTAAAAATGTCTAAGTGATATAAACAACAATAACAACAACAACAGCAACAGGAATGGAGAGGCAGAAATATCACTGGGGAATATAAACAGAGAGGATTTTCTAGATGTCAACGCTGACTGCATGCTGGGCAGTGGGTGGACAGGGGAGGAACTTTTCAGAGGAGCGAGGCTCCACGGGGAAGAGAAAGGTCTCAGTGTTAGACATGCTGAATGGTGAACGCCAGCTTTGCTCAGATCTCATTACCACACAGCAAAATCCTCACCTTTTCTGTATACAGTTCTACGAAGTTTGAACCATAACCAAAGTTAGGGTGGAGGAGATACCCGTTACCCCAAAATGTGTCCCTTTGTAATGAGCAACTTTCCCACCCACAGTCCATGGAAACCTCTAACTGTTCGCCATGTTTGTAGTACTTCATTTATTTTAAAATGTCATGTAAATGAAATCGAAGAGAGATTTTAAAAATATGACTTCTTGAAATTCATGTAGTTATTGCTTATATTTGTAGTTTGTTAATTTCATTGATGAATAGTAGCCCATTCTGTGAGTGTACTAAGATTTATTCATTCATTCATTCATCAATTCATTCATTTATCAGTTGATGGACATTAATGTAGTTTCCAGTTTGGGGAGATTATAAATAAATATGTAACAAGCATTTATACATAGACATTGAGAACACCTATGTTTTCATTTTCTCTGGATTAATACTTAGGAGTGGGATTCTTGAGTCATATCATAAGTATATTTTAAACTTCATAAGAAACTGCCAAATTATTTTCTAGCACTGTAGTCATTAAAAAAAATAAAATTAAGATGGGCATGGTGGGCCATGCCTGTAATCCCAGTGCTTAAGAGGATGAGACAGGAGGATTGCAGGTTCAAGGCCAGTGCAAGGTAACTTAGTGAAACCCTGTCTCAAAATGAAATATAAAAAGGGCTGGGAGTATAACTTGGAGGTAGAATGCACCTGCGTTCAATCCTCAGTACCACATGTGTGTGCCTTCACACATGCATGGACACACACACACACACACACACACACAAGAAAATGAGACATTGCAAAAGGTGTGCAGTAACATATCCTGGTGATTTCAATTTTAATTTTTCTAATGATTAATGGCATTAACATCTTTTCATGTGCTTATTTTACATCCATATATCTTTTTTGTGAAGTTTATATCAAATAGTTCACGCATTTATGTTTATCAAGTTGTGTGTTTTCTTGTTAATGAGTTTAAGAATTTATACATATATTCCGGATACAAGTCCTTTGTCAGATATTCATTTTACTCTTTTCTTCCATTTGTGACTGATCTTTTTCATTTTATCAACACTACCTTTTGAGTAGATGAAGTTTTTAATTTTGCTGAAGTATAATTTATCAATTGTTTCTTTTATAGATTGGGCTTTTGGTGTCATATCTAAGAAATCTTTGTTTAACTCACGATGCAAAGGTTATTTTTTCTTTTTTTTTGCTAGAAGTATTACACTCTTTGGTTTTAAGTTTATGTCTGTGATCCACTTTAAATTAATTTTTCTTTAGTGTGAGATATAAGTTGAAGTTCATTTTTAAATTTTTGCAAATATATATCTAATTGTTCCAGAACTATCTTGTTATAAAGACAATCTTTTCTCTATATAATTGCCTTTACACTTTTCAAGAATCAGTTGACTGTTATGTATATGGATATATAGTTGTTCTTTGTCTCTTCTTCACTATATTAAAAACTCTTTGAAGCCTGGGATCTCTTTTCCTATTGACTTTTTTCTAATTTCCTCTTATATGGGAGATATTCTATGAAGGTTGGAGGTACCAAAAAAGAGCTTTAAGAACATGAGAAGGTGGGTTTGAATCCTACAACTTGCATTCATTAGTGTGACTTTAGATCAATTATGTACCTTTTCTACATTTGGGGGGTACAGGGGGTTGAACCCAGGGACTGTTGACCTCTGAGCTACATCCCCAGCCTTATTTTATTTTTTGTTTTGAAACAGGGTCTCACTAGGTTGCTGAGGCTGACCTCAAACCTGCAATTCTCCTGTCTCAGCCTCCCAATTACTGAGATTACAGGCATGCACCACTATACCTGGCTGAGTTTCCACATTTTTAAATGTCATAATATTTAGCCTATAGAATGTTGGAAGGATTAAATGAATATAGAAAAAATAATTGGTATTTGATATTATGATGCCTAATGTGTACTAAGTAATCCATAGTTATTTATGTAATTAAATAGTTAAATCCTTCTTTATTTAAGAAGGATGAAGATGAAAAATGGGGGAAGGAGGAGGAAGATGGTGATAGAGTAAAACCCTAAGGTGAGCTTGTTTCTAACTCATCTTGGGAACTCTGAGTTGAGCAGCATCCCACATCCCAGACTACCTTTATGGAAGGTGGGAACTAAAGACAGAGAAACAAGAATATCTACAAGGATGCTTTTAAACACCAACACTAAGAAAGGAAAAAGAAGCAACAAATCCCTGAACAAGCAGAGACATGAGAACAATAGCCTGCACCCCTGAACAGCAGGAACTCTGGAAAATCCCCCCAAATCTCATACCCAGTAACCTGAGACTTACTTACACTGTAAAATTCTATGGTGTGTGTGTGTGTGTGTGTGTGTGTGTGTGTGTGTGTGTTACTAGGGATTGAACCCAGGGACAATCTACCTCTGAACTACACTCCCAGTCCTATTTTATTTTATTTTTTTATTAAAGAAAAGCCCAGGTCCAGATGGTTTCCCATCTGCATTTTATAAAACCTTCATAGAAGATCTAATCCCAATACTTCTCAATTTATTCCATGAAATAGAGAGATGGGACTCTCCCAAACACATTCTATGAAACTAGCATCACATTAATACCAACACAGAATAAAGACAGCTCTAAAAAAGAAAACCACAGGCCAATATTGTTGGTAAACTTAGACACAAAACTTCTAAACAAAATGCAAAACTTTTAAACAAAATACTAGCAATGTGCATTCAAAACCACATCAAGAAAATTATACACCACGACCAAGTCAGGTTCATCCCAGGGATGCAAGGCTGAGTCAACATAAGAAAAACAATCCATGTAATTCACCACATAAATAGAACTAAGGACAAAAATCACATAATCATCTCAATAGATGCTGAAAAAGCATTCAGCAAAATCCAACACCCATTCATGCTAAAAACAATGCAGAGAATCGGAATAGAAGGAACTTATCTCAACATCATGAAGGCAAAATACAATAGGCCCACAGCCAACATTGTATTGAATAGGGAAAAACTATGAAAATTCCCTTTAAAATCAGAAACAAGACAAGGATGCCCACTATAAACACTTCTTTTCAATATAGTACTCAAGACTCTAGCCAGAGCAATAAGACAGGAGAAGGAATAAAAGGAATACAAATAGGAAAAGAAGAACTGAAGCTATCTCTATTTGCAGATGTCATGATCTTATACTTAGAAGACCCAAATATATTCAACCAAAAGACTTTTAGAACTGATTAACAAATTCAGTAAAGTGTGTGGATATAAAATCAATCTATAAAAATCAGAAGCTTTTCTATATGTCAACCATAAAGCCACTGAAAAAGAAATCCTGAAAATGTTTCCATTCACAATAACCTCAAAAAAATATGTAAGAATAAATGTAACTAATGAGGCAAAAGACCTGTAAATGAAAACTATAAAACATTGAAAAAAGAAATTGAAGAAGATCTTAGAAGATGGAAAGATCTCACATGCTCTTGGGTAGGCAGAATAAATATCATCAAAATGGCCATTCTTCCAAAAGTGATCTACAAATTCATTGCAATACCCATTAAATTACCAAAGTCATTCTTCACTGACATAGAAAAATCTGTCCTTAAATTCATTTGGAACAACAAAAAACCCAGAATAGCCAAAGTAGTTCTCAGCAACAAGAACCATGCAGGAGGCATCACAACCTGAATTCAAACTATACTACAAAGCCATAGTAATAAAAACAGCATGGTATTGGCACCAAAGCAGACACATAGACCAACGGAGCAGAATAGAAGATTCAGAAACAAATCCACACACTTACAGCCAATTGATTTTTGACAAAGGGGCCAAAAGCATACACTGGAAGAAAAGATAGCCTCTTCAACAAACGGTGTTGGCAAAACTTTTTATTCATATGCAGAAAAATAAAAATAAATCCCACTTTCTTACCCTACACAAGAGTCTAAGATCAATCAAAGATCTGGAAATTAGACCAGAAACTTTGTAGTTACTTGAAGAGGGTATAGTACCAATACTCCAACATATAGGCATGGGTAAAACCTCAACAAGACCCCAAAGGCATAAGAAATAAAAAAGGAGGATAAATATGTGGGATTGCATTAAACTGAAGAGCTTCTGTGCAGCAAAGGAAGCTATAAAGAACCTCAAGAAAGAGCTGACATAATGGGAGAAGATCTTTGCCAGCTATTCCTCTGATAGAGAACTAATATCTACAATCTACAAAGAACTCAAGAAACTCACTGCCAAAAAAACAACCCAATCAAAAAATGGACAAGTGAGCTAAATAGACACTTCACAAAAGAAGAAATACAAATGGCCAATAAATATGTGAAAAAATGTTCAACATCATTAGCAATCATAAAGATGCAAATCAAAATTACCCTGAGATTTCACCTAGCCCCAATTAGAATGGCAATCATTAAAAACACAAACAACAATAAATGCTGGCGAGGATGTGGAGAAGTAGGAACTCTGAAAAACCCTGTTGGTGGGATTGCAAATTAGTGCAACCACTTTGGAAAACAGTGTTGAGGATCCTCAGAAGAATGGGAATGAACATACCATATGACCCAATTATAAAAGTATCAACCCAAGTATCTGAGTATCTACCCAAAAGAATTGGAACCAGACTACCATAGTAATGCATGCATATCTGTGTTTATAGCTGCACAATTCATAATCTCCAAACTATGGAACCAGCTGAGATGTCCATCAACAGATGAATGGATTACAAAATTATGGGATATATACACAATGGAATTCTCCTGAGCCATAAAGAAGAACAAAATTATGTCATTTGCAGGAAAATGGATGGAACTAGAGAATATTATGCTAAGTGAGATTTGTCAGTAACAAAAAGTAAAAAAGGTCAGATGTTCTCCCTCATATGCAGAAGCTAGGGAGAAATTGGGACACAGGAGAGACTCCAGACAAAGGAGGAGAAATCTTAGTGGAGTGAAGAAGGGGACTTAACTGAGAGAGATGGGAGGGGGGAGGTAGACTTGAAGAGGGAAGCACCTCAATGGTCATGATGTACATGCACAAATTTATCAAAGCTTATCAATATGTATAGCACAGGAAGGTGGGAAGGAAGAGGGAGTGGGGTGGGAACTGGGGGAGGGCTCAAAAAGCACTGTGTGTATGTATGCCTCTATCACCCTAAACTTCATCAAGATATATGATTACAATGCACCAATAAAAAAAAGAAAAATGGGTATTGAATTATATGGACTCAGTTAATTTTGCATGTTTCCCAAAGAATATTAGGACTTCCAGTCACCTATGAAATAGCAACTGCTTTCAATTATGTTCTAATTTGAATGAACCAATCGCAATTCAGGGAGGTTGCATGAGACAGAGGAAGAAGCCAAGTGTGTACTGCAGCATCTTTCTATTCTCAGCCTGATCTCTGTCGTTCTACCAGTCGGCCTGGGAGTGGCAATATATTCGTTCTTCTGATTGCAAAACACAGCTTGTTTCTTCAGGTGTGCCTGCTAAGCCACATAGCTGTAGCTGTGTTGAAAGTCTGTCTGCATGGCAGAAAGCTTTTTCCATGTCATGACAATGATGTTCTGGCCTGCCACTGCCTTTGACATACCACTGACATCTCTGCAGATTTCCTTCCCTGTCCTTTCCATTTACATGAAGATTGTGAGATCTGGTCTAAAAATATCTGGCTGCTAAACAGAAGACTTTTGTTAGACCACAGAATGCATAATGCTAGCTTCTTCGACCACTCTGTTAGACAGTCATCCATTCCCTGGGACTGCTCAGGTCAGCTGGTGTAGCACTGAATCAGGGTGAAGCATTCAGGCACCGCCGACATGCTTCCAGGACAGATGATTTGGGGCATTGGTACCAGAATTTGTTAGTTGTCTATGTGTGGGAATATTTCCTTGAACTACCTACAAATTCTCATGGAATTTTAAGCTCAGACACACAATTTATTGGTGAATTTTGAAGGCGGGAAAGTTTTCCTAGGATAGGAATCTAAATGGAGAGTTTTTCCCAAAAAAGCAACTTGGCTGGTTGAGCCTGGCTTGCACTTTGGGTAAATGTGTTAGGCACTAACAGATTCAGAGTCTCTGGAGAGGCCCGCGGACAGTGTGTCAACAGCAGCCATGTGCCGTGCCATGGGCACAGAGCCATCACTCAGTGGCAGGAGAGAAGACACCACTGGATGTAGCTCTTTCATGGTTGGAGTTAGGATTGGGCCTTTTAAAATACCTTTGACTCACTTTTATTTTTCTATCTCAAAGTTCATAAATCATTACTCAAGAACTTTCCAAATTAGATGTGTGCACAGAAGAAAAACCTTTATTTTGTGAAGACACAGCAAATTCTGCTAAACCTTCCTAGCACTCTGGCAATTCAATTAGGTTGGAATGGGCTCTAACTGATAGTTTGATTCTGACTGTAACATTTATTGGCTAGCAAACACACACACACAAACACACACACACACACACACACACACACACACACACGTGCACACACACGGTAAAAGCACTGACAATTCACTTTTTTAGGAATTTTTTCCCCTGACCTAATCATTATCAATGAGTGCCTTTCTTTTTGTGAAATTCCAATAGTGCTGGCTCCTTGGCTTCATGGGTACGTGACTGTGCAATCACACAGGGTCCCACACTTAGAAGGATCTCATGTTTGACCTTTATCACCATTGTAAAATTCTACTCTGTGTGTGTGTGTGTGTGTGTGTGTGTGTGTGTGTTACCAGGCACTGAACCCAGGGGTATTCTATCTCTGAGATACACCCCCAGCCTTATTTTATTTTATTTTTTTAGTTAGAAGTAGGGTCTCACTAAGTTGCTAAGGCTGATCTCGAACCTGTGATCCTCCTGTCTCAGCCTCACAAGTACTAGGACTATAGGTGTGCACCACACCAGGCTTCTACACTATTTTTGAACAGAGAAGCAGAGAAGGAATTCTTTGGAAGGATATGAGTGACTTTGAGGATCAAAGGCAAGTTTAAAAAGTAGTCTAGGAAAATGCAAAGAAGTGCCACTGGGAAAGGGCGGTTAGGCAGTGTTACTGTCCCCACCGCTGAGCACAGGGGACCCAGACCACTGCCACCAGGGAGGAAGTCTAAGCTGTGCCTGCTTCTTTGTGCTACTTGCTCCCACTCCAAACTCCTGTTTTGTCAAGCATGGGTCTGTTTCTAGCCTTGCTACCAGGATTGGAAGAAGAAATAAATATATTCTTTGATCTATGCTGGACACTGACAAGCTGTAGGATGTACACAATGACACATTCCCTAAAAAGTGAACTGGAGGCTGTAAGTAAGGGCACAGGGAAGAAAAAAGTAACAAGAACCCACCTCACTTGACTTCTAAGATACCTCACTTTGGGGTTTTCTAAACATTTAATCAATTTTTTTTTGTTTTCTCTAAATCCTTTTCCATTAGTTTTCCATGGTGCTGCACTTGAATACTCTACCTTATTATTGTTAGCAGTAATAGTAGTAGTATTACTATTTTTGCAGTGCTGAGGATGGAACTCACAGCCTCACCCCTACTAAGCAAGTGGTCTATCACTGAGCTGCATCTCCAGCCCTACCTTATTTTGGGGTCTCATTTAGATATATTTCTGAGCAAACACTTTTTCCTACATCGTCGTCAATCTTGAATGTAACCAACTTGCCCATCTTCTTTTCCCAGGCTCTCAACATCCCTCAGAACATTTCTATGCAATATAAGTAAAATTAAGACTCACCTTTCTCATACCCTAATTCAAATAAGCCTAATTGGATAACAGTGATTATAACTACAGTGAGAGATTTCTCCAATGTATTCTCCAAAATATAATGATTTTAGTATCTGGTTCTGTAGAAACTAAAGATTTTTTCTTTCAATCATTAGCCTAAGGAAGGGAGGTTAACTATTGAGGAGGCTAATTGGGAATATCTGATTTCAATATTGCACCGTGGCGATTATGTAGGAGAAATGGACTTGTTTTAGCTATTTAGTTGGGTGTTGGGTTGATTGAAATATTTGTTCTTTATATATATGTGATACAATATATTACATATCTTCTAAAATTATAGAATTTCCTGAGTTCTTTTTGCATTGACTACAGACTTACTGAGTCTTTGATAAAGTCTTTTAAATTTGCACATCATTAAGAAATCCATGCACTATCAGGTTCAAAGGAGAACAAGGCAGGTTTGAATCAACTTTACATAAGTCAAGGAGTGTGGCCATCCTGCTTTAATTTCACCATCTTTTCAAGATCGTATGAATTTTTACTGAGATCCTGTCTTAAGCTTCTATCTTGTCACCTTTCTGAAAAGTTCATGGAAAAAAAAAGGAAGACAGATGAAGGTGGAGGCAGAGGACGCGAGGTACACTACAGTTGAGACATCGTCCCAGTTTCCCCTCACTTTCTCTCACCTTGTCTTTCATGGCTCTTGAAACATGAGCTGTGAGCAGAAAAGGGTGATGAGGTCTGAGTTCATCACATGCTAACAAATGTTCCTCTCCTCTATTTTTCGCCGTACTTTTATTAAAGCTAATGGACTCCGTAGAGGGTTTTCCTCAAATTGTCTGATTAGTTACAATGTAACCTTCATATTATTCCCAAAATTAAATATTTTTACTGCTGCATACAGTTTTTGGAAATGATCACAACCAATTCTTATGACCCAGCTATGGACAGGTTTTATGTTCACAGTGGATACTTTAATCTATCAGCCGGTATGCATTTAAAGACATCACCAAAGAGTATTTTAAATTGATATGATAATTTGGATATATCATCTAAAGTCTTAACAGAGTTTTATTAATATAGAAATAATTGAACAGATTATGGAGCAGCATACAGATTCTGCAATTATAAGGAAAACAAACTAGAAGAACACTCAAGAGAGAAAAACATAAGTACACATAAAACAAAGGTTCAAACTTCTAGTTTGTATACCTATTTCTTTATCTCAGTTATATTCAACTCTTTACCAAGGCATGCTCAAAAACAGAATACTATAGTGAGAAGAAGTGAGAGTGAGAGAAAGTATTCAACTTCATTGCTATTCTTTTTTTAATATATTGATTTATTGGTGCATTGCAGTTATACATTTTGATAAGTGTCAGGGTATCAGACGCATGCATGCACACATTGCTAATTTAGCCCTCCTTCAAATCCCACCCTATTCCCCCCTTCCCTCCTTTTCATGCTCAGCATAGTGATTGATTCTGATAAGCTTGTGTACATACATGATGTACCTTAGTGTATTTCCCTCTTCCCCCCTCCCATCTCCCTCAGTTAGGTTGCCTTCTTTGCTCATCTAAAGTTTTCTCCTTGTTTGTCTGGAGTCCCTTCTAAGTCCCATTCTCCCTAGCTTCCACATATTAGGGAGAACATCCGACTTTTCACTCTTTGTGACTGACTAATCTCACTTAGCCTAATGTTCTCCAGTTCCCTCCATTTCCCTGCAAATGATGCAATTTTGTTCTTCTTTACGGCTGTGTAAAATTCCATTGTGTACATATCCCATAGTCTTGTAATCCATTCATCTGTTGATGGACACCTTGGCTGGTTCCAAAGTTTGGCAATTGTGAATTGTGCAGCTATAAACATAGATACACATGCATTAGTCTGGTAGTTTGGTTTCAGTTCTTTTGGGTAGATGCCTAGAAGTGGTATTGCTGGGTCATATGGTAGGTTCATTCCCATTCTTCTGAGGATCCTCCACACTGTTTTCCAAAGTGGTTTCACTAATTTGCAATCCCACCAACAGTGTATTAGAGTTCCTACTTCTCCACATCCTCGCCAGCATTTGTTGTTTGTGTTTTTAATGACTGCCATTCTAATTGGGGTTTGTTTTTAATGATTGCCATTCTCAGGGTAGTTTGGATTTGCATCTCTCTGATTGCTAATGATGTTGAACATTTTTTCATACATTTATTGGTCATTTGTATTTCTTCTTCTGTGTAGTATCTATTTAGTTCACTTGCCCATTTTTTGATTGGTTATTTGTTTTCTTAGTGATGATTTTTTAAGTTCTCTGTATATTCTAGATATTAGTCCTCTATCAGAGGAGTAGTTGGCAAAAACCTTCTCCCATTCTGTTGGCTTTCTGTTGAGCTTCTTGATTGTTTCCTTTGCTGCACAAAAGCTCTTCAGTTTAATGCAATCCCACATATTGGTCCTCATTTTAATTTCCTGTGACTTTGGGATCTTGTAGAGGAAGTCTTAACCTGTGCCTATGTGTTGAAGTGTTGGACCTATGCCCTCTTCAAGTAGCTGCAAGGTCTCTGGTCTGATTTCTAGGTCTTTGATCCATCTTGAATTGACTTTTGTACAAGGCAAGAAAGTGGGGTTTATTTCTATTTTTCTGCATATGGTTAGCCAGTTTTGCCAGCACCATTTGTTGAAGAGGCTTTTTTCCATTGGATCTTTTTAGCCCCTTTGTCAAAAATCAATTGACTGTAGGTGTGTGGATTTGTTTCGGAGTCTTCTATTCTGTTCCATTGGTCTATGCGTCTGCTTTGGTGCCAATACCATGCTGTTTTTATTACTATGGCTTTGTAGTATAGTTTGAAGTCAGGTATTGTGATGCCTCCTGCATGGTTCTTGTTGCTGAGAACTACTTTGGCTACTCTGGCTTTTTTGTTGTTCCAAATGAATTTAAGGACAGATTTTTCTATGTCAGTGAAGAATGACTTTGGTAATTTAATGGGTATTGCATTGAATGTGTGTATCACTTTTGGAAGAATGGCCATTTTGATGATATTTATTCTGCCTACCCAAGAGCATGGGAGATCTTTCCATCTTGTAAGATCTTCAATTTCTTTTTTCAATGTTTTATAATTTTCCTTGTAGAGGTCTTTTACCTCCTTGATTAGGTTTATTCCCAAGTATTTTATTGTTTTGGGGGATATCGTGAGTAGAAATGTCTTTTGGATTTTTCAGTGGATTTATGGTTGGCATACAGAAAAGTTTCTGATTTTTTAAGATTGATTTTGTATCCCGATACTTTGCTGAATTTGTTGAGCCTTTTGGTTGAGTTTGTTGGATATTCTAAGTATAATATCATGTCATCTGCAAACAGAGATAGTTTCAGTTCCTCTTTTCCTATTCGTACTCCTTTTATTTCCTTCTTTTGCCTTATTGCTCTGGCTAGAGTGTCTAGTACTATATTGAAAAGGAGTGGTGACAGTGGACATCCTTGTCTTGTTCCGGTTTTTAAGGGGAACTCTTGAAGTTTTTCCCCATTCAGTATGATGTTGGCTGTGGGCCTATTGTATATTGCCTTTATGATGTTGAGATATGTTTGTTCTATTCCAATTCTCTGCAGTGTTCTTATCATGAATGGGTGTTGGATTTTGTCAAATGCTTTTTCAGCATCTATTGAAGCGATCATGTGATTTTTGTCTTTAGTTCTGTTTATGTGGTAGATTACATGGATTGTTTTTTGTATGCTGAACCAACCTTGCATCCCTGGGATGAACCCAACTTTGTCATGATGTATGATTTTCGTGATGTGGTTTTGAATGCGCGTTGCTAGTATTTTGTTTAGAAGTTTTGTGTCTAAGTTCATCAACGATATAGGTCTGTAGTTTTCTTTTCTTGAGCTGTCTTTATTTGGTTTTGGTATTAATGTGATGTTGGCTTCATAGAATGTATTTGGGAGAGTCCTGTTTTTTTCTATTTCATGGAATAGTTTGGGGAGTATTGGGATTAGTTCTTCTATGAAGGTTTTATAAAATTCACCTGGGAAACCATCTGGACCTAGGCTTTTCTTTGATGGTAGGCTCTTTATTGCTGCTTCAATCTCTTTGATTGCTATTCATCGATTTAAATTTTCTATGTCTTCTTGATTCAACTTAAGAAGGTTGTACGTGTTTAAAAATTTGTCAATTTCTTCTAGGTTTTCCATTTTGTTGGAGTATAGTTTTTCAAAGTAGTTTCTGATTATCCTCTGGATTTCCGTGCTATTGGTGGTAATATCACCTTTTTCATCTCTTATTTTAGTAATTTGGGTTGATTCTCTCTTTCTTTTGGTTAGGTTGGCTAGTGGTTTATCTATATTGTTTATTTTTTCAAGGAACCAGTTTTTGGTTTTGTTGATTTTTTGTATTGTTTTTTATTCTCTACATCATTGATTTCTGCTCTGCTTTTAATAATTTCCTGTCTTCTACTGGCTTTGGGGTTAGACTGTTCCTGTTTTTCAAGGGCTTTGAAGTGTGTCATTAGATTATTTATTTGGTAATTTTCTGTTTTTATGTGAGCACTCAGTGGTATGAATTTTCTTCTTAATACTGCCTTCTGGGTGTCCCAGAGATTTTGATATGTTGTGTCTCTGTTTTCATTTGCTTCTAGGTATTTTTTAATTTCTCCCCTTATTTCTTCTCTGACCCATTCCTCATTCAGCAGTGTGGTGTTCAGTCTCCATGTGTTTATGAGGTTTCTCTGGGTCTTCTTATAGTTGATTTCTAGTTTCATTCCATTGTGTTCTGAAAAGATGCAGGGGATTATGTCACATTTTTTTAACTTGCTAGTACTCACTTTGTGGCCTAGGATATGGTCTATTTTAGAGACAGTTCCATGTGCAGCTGAAAAAAATGTGAATTCAGCTGTAGTTGGGTGGAATATTCTGTATGTGTCTAGTAGGTCCATTTGATTTATGGTGTTCCTTAGGTCTGAGGCATCTTTACTGACCTTTTGTCTTGAAGATTGATCTAGTGGTGTGAGAGGTGTGTTGGTCTCCCAATATTATTGTATTGGGATCTATGTGTTATTTAATGTCATGAAGAGTTTCTTGAAAGTGGTTGCACCTATGTTCGGGGCATAAATGTTGACTATTGTTATATCCTCTTGCTGGATTATTCCTTTTACCAGTAAGAAATGACCTTTGTCTCTTCTGATAAGTTTAGGTTTGAAGTCTAGTTTGTCTGATATCATAATTGCTACTCCTGCTTTTTTTCGAGTTCCGTAAGTGTGGATTACCTTGCTCCATCCCTTCACCTTTAGTTTGTGTGTATCTTTACTTGTAAGGTGTGTTTCTTGCAGGCAGCATATAGATGGATTGTGATTTTTAATCCATTTTGCCACCTTATGTCTTTTGATTGGGGAGTTGAGGTCATTTATATTTAGTGTGATTATTGAGAGATTCATAACATTTTTAGTTTTCATTTTTGTTTGAGGTAGTGTTTGTTCTTTGCCTAGTTGTTTGTTTGATGGAAGTCACTGTTTCTCTGGTTCTTGTGTTTCCTTATTATTTCTTCTTTGTAATTAGTCTCTGAGTATTTTCTCTAGTTCTGGTTTGGAAGACATAAAGTCTTTTAGTTTCTGTTTGTCATAGAAGGCTTTTATTTCCCCGTCAAATTTGATAGAGATCTTCACTGGGTAGACAAATCTTGGCTGGAAGTTGTTTTCTTTCAGAGTTTGGAATATGTCGCTCCAGCCCTTCCTGGCTTTCATGACTTGATTTGGAAGGTTGACAGTGATTCTTATTGGTTTGCCTCTGAATGTTACTTGGTCTTTTACTCTCGCTGCCTTTAAGATTCTCTTTTTGGCCTCTACATTAGTCAATTTGATTATTATGTGGCGTGGTGAACCTCTTCTCTGATCTTGTCTATTAGGGGTTCTATATGTTTCCTGTACCTGTGTGTCAACCTCTTTTTCTATGTTTGGATAATTTTCTAATATTACTTCTCTGAATAGATTATTGATTCCTTTGGTTTCAGCTTCTATTCCCTCTTATATGCCTATTATTTTTAGGTTTGCTCTTTTAAGACTTTCTGAGATCTCTTCATTGTCCAATTCATGCTGTTGAATTGTTTTTTTTTCTAATCTATATACCATGCATTCATTTTTGGAGAGGTCATCTTCTAAGAGTGAGATTCTGTTTTCCATGTTGTCTAGTCTATTGTTGATAGTCTGTATTGATGCCTTCATTTCAATTATTGCATCCTTCACTACCTTCAGAGCTTCTTTTTGATTCCTGTTCAGGGTGTCAGATTCTTTGTTTATTTGATCCTTTCTTTCTTTCAGGCTCTCTCTGAATTCTTTTAGGAAATCCTGTATCATTTCTACTATTAAGGTTCTGAATTGTCCTTCTGGCAATCTTTGCACTTCTGTGTTGGCGGGTTCTGTTGTTGTGGGATTGTGGGGGCTCATTGTTTCTTTGCTATTCTTCCTTTTCATGATTTCAGGTTTCTTATGTTTATACCTTTGTTGCCTTTGGTAGCTCTCTCTCTCTCTCACACTCTGTAGGTTTCCTAGGTCTATTCTCTCTCCCTTTATAGTTTCTTATTCTGGAGGTATATAGTTGCTACTAGGTGAGCCTTAAAGGTGAAAGGCCTTTACTGAGTGGTTATTCTCACTTGCTTGGTATAATGTCCATTTGCAGGCCTGATTCTTGGTCTCCTTCAGTGTTTGGGACCCTTGCCTAGTGCCTCTCACTACCTGTGCAGGCAACCAGTGCCAGTGCCACTATTGCCCCTCTCACTGCAAGTGTGGGTCTCTGCTTTCTCTTCTTGGACTGTCCCTTTGTCTCTCTCTGTCTATACCTATGGCAGGTGTCACCAGCAGGGGGCCCCGGGCTTGTGTCTCTCTTTGCCTATAGAAGTGGCAGATGTTGCTTTGACCCGATTCTGTGCAAACACAGAACTCCACGTTTTCCACAAAGAGGGCTGATTTGGTCCAATTTTTATCCAGGTACTGCAAATGTATGTCCTGTGGCAATCCCTGGGGACTCTATAAGGGCACTGCGACCTGCAGGCTGCAAGTCTGTCCCACCCAATGTCTGCTTATCCACTCATCTACCGTGTCCCACAGCAGACCCCACTCCCACCTCCCCCGGGACAATCCACACAGTCTCAGACCCAGCGAGTCCCCTTGCTGGGTGGTCTCCCCCTGGGGCAGCTCATTGATTTACAGTCTCGTTGAGCACTGGTCTTAGTCTCTAGGGAAGGGGTGGGCTCAGCCACTTCTGCAGGTTCTGGTCAGGCCTCCGGGCACTGGGGACTTTGCCGAGCGTGGCTTGAACTGCTGCTCACTTTTGTTGCTGATGCTCTGCAGTTGCTGGTTTTACAACAGGTCCCTAGCTTCTTTGTTGGTGGCCTGCAGAAGCCGCAATGCTGGCAGTCACCGGCGTGGTCTGACCAAGATGGCGCCGCTGCCGCTTCTGCCGACGCAGCAGTTCGGGTCTGTGTCGTGTGTGGAGCAAGAAGTTGCTCGCCTTCACTGCTGCTATTCTGCAGTTGCTGGAATCACAACAGGTCCCTGGCATCTCCCTTGGTCTTGTGTGGAAGCCACAATGCTGGTACCCACCAGTAAGGTCCTGCCAAGATGGCGCCACTGCAGCTGCTCTCACCGTTTGGTCTCTTGAGTGTGGAGCGAGCCGCTGCTTACTTTCGTCTCTGCTGACCTGCAGTTCTAAACTTACAATAGGTCTCTGGCTTCCCTGCCGGTGGCGTGTGGAAGCCGCAATGCCGGTAGTGGCTGGCACGGTCCAGCCAAGATGGCACCGCCGCCATCCCTTAGGTAAGGCGCTTGGAGCTTTTTACTTTCCTCTGTTTTGTCTTCTGGTTTTGATTCCATCGCGTTTCAAATTTTTTGTTGCTTAGTTCAAGTTTTTGTTGCTTTTCTTCTCCTGTTAAGAAATTGCTTTCATGGCAATTGAGATCCTAGTCTCAGAGAGATCGTAATGTGGTATCTCCCTTAGTCGCCATCTTGGAACTCACCCCATTGCTCTTCTTTAAATGGTGTACACCTCTTAGAAATGTCTACTTTTAACACTTTAGACTTGGGTTCCATGAGACTCTAGTATCTCATTTGTGTAATGTTTATCATTATTTCATTTCTTATTCAGATAATTAAGCCAAATGAGAGTAAATATCAGGGAAGAAATGGAGGCGGCAAAATGATGTATACAAATGTATAATTATCACTTAATCTCTGTTTCTTTTTCCTGTGCTTTTCAGAATGGCATTATGTATTGGAACTTAATTGTGGGTCTTTTTTTGTGTGTGTGGTACTGGGGATTGAACCCAGGGGCATTCTACCTTTGAGCTACACCCCCAGCCCTATCTTATTTTTTTATTTTGAAACAGGGTCTCACTAAGTTGCAGAGGGTCTCACTGAGTTGCTAAGGTTAGCAGTGAACCTGTGATCCTCCTGTCTCATCCTCCCAAGTACTGGGATTACAAGCATGACACCATGCCCATACAGTGCCTTTCACCCATGAAATGCTATCATGTTATATTACTGTATGATATACAAGTATTTTGTCCCATTTTATGGGCTGTATTTTCACTTTTATTTTTGTTTTGTTTGTTTGTTTGGTGCTAGCGATTGAACCCAGGAACATTCTGCTTCTGAGCTACACTCCCAGTCCTTTTTTTCTATTTTTTTTTATTTTGAAACAGGGTCTTGCTAAGTTGCTGAGGGTCTCCTCGCTAAGCTGCCTTTAAAAGAACTAAGACTCTTATAGAACCTGGGCATGGTTGCTGAGGCTTGGCTTTGAGCTTGGGATCCTCCTGTCTCAGCTTCCCAAGTACTGGAATTACAGGTGTGTGCCACCATGCCCAGGTTCTTTACACTTTGTGGGTTGTGCCCTTTGAAGTACAAAGGTTTTAATTTTTATTACATCCAGTTCATCTGTTATTTCTTTGGTTGCTAGTACTTCAAGTGTCATATCTAAGAAACCATTGCCAAATAGAAATTCATGAAGATGTGCGCCTATGCTCTCTTCTAGGTGTTGCGTCATCTTAACACTTACATTTAGGTCTTTGATACAATTTGAGTGAAATTTAATATATGGTGTGACATAAAGATTCAATTCATTGTTTTGTACATGAATATCTAGTTGTCCCAGCACCATTTGTTGAAAAGATTATTTGTTGTTATTGAATTGTTGTGGCGCTCTTGTTGAAGTTTACTGACTATAAAACTAGGGGTTTATATCTGGGTCCTCAATTCTATTCTGTTGATTAGCATGTCAATACTATGCCAGTGATGTGTTGAATATTGTAGCTCTGCAGCACATTTTGAAATCAGGAAATATGAGTCCTCCAACTTTGTTCTTCTTTTTCAAGATTGCTTTGGCTAGTCTGGGTCCCTTGAATTTCCAAATATATTTTGAGATCAGACTTTCAATTTCTGCAAAAAATGAAAGTGAAGATTTTGTTAGGAATTGCATTGAGTCTGTAGATTAATTCAGAATCTAGCCATCTTAGCAACATTAAGTTGTTCCAAGCTATGAACACAGGATGTTTCAATTTAAAATTTCTTTCAATGATGTTTTGTAGTTTTCAGTGTGTGCATTTCTCCCTTCCTCTCTTTGTCTCTCTTTCTACTTCCTTCCTTCCTTCCTTCCTTCCTTCCTTCCTTCCTTCCTTCCTTCTTTCTTTCTTTGGAACTGGGGACTGTACCCAGGGCACTCTATCTCTGAGCTACATCCCTGGACCTATTTTATTTTTTATTTTGAAACGGGGTCTCACTAAATTGCTGAGGGCCTTGCTAAGTTACTGAGGCTGGCCTGGAACCTATGATCCTCCTGTCTCAGCCTCCCAAGACTAGGATTACAGGCATCTTGTACTTTCTTTGTTGAATTTGCCACCAAGCATTTTATTCTTTTTGATGCTATTATAAATAGAATATTTATCTTCATGTTGAGTTTTTATTTTTAGTGCATAGAAATATGATTTTTTGTATTGAGCTTGTGTCATGAAAAATTACTGAACTTGTTTATTAGCCCAAATAGTGGATGTTTCTTAGAATTCTGAGATAGTTTTACTTCCTCCTTTCAAATCTAAGTGACTTTTATTTCTTTTTCTTATCTAATGGATCCAGCCAGAATTCCCAGAACAATGTGACATAGATAGTACAAGAGTGGACATCTTTGTTTTATACCTAATCCTCAAGGGAAATCTTTTATCTATAAATGTGATGCTAGCTCTGGATTTTTCATAGATGCATTTTTTCAGGTTGAGGAAATTCCCTTCTACTTTTTGTCTATTGAGTGTTTTTATCATGAAGAGTTATTGGATTTAAAAATGCATTTTATGCAGTTTTTAAAATAATTGTGACTTTATTCTTTGTTCTACTTATATGCCTTTTATCATTTATCTCAATAATATAGTCTATTACCCTGCTTGATTTTCCTATACTGATGTGCCATTGTATTACAAGAGTAGCTTCTGATGGCTGCCTAATTTTCTTTTTTCTTTTCTTTTCTTTTTTTTTTTTTTTTGCAGTACTGGGGATTGAACGCAGGGGCGTTCTACCTCCGCACTACACCCCCGGCCCTATTTTTTATACTTTATTTTGAAACCGGGTCTCACGAAGTTGTGGAGGGCCTCACTAAGTAGAGAGAGAGAGAGAGAGAGAGAGCTGAGGCTGGCTGCGAACCCAGATCCTCCATTCTCTGCCTCCCAAAGTACTGGGATTACAGGCGTGTGCCACCACGCCCGGCCCTAATTTTCTTTATAGCCAGGAAGGCAGCTTGCTTTCTTTACAATCTAAATGCACTCTTTGCTTTCTTTGCCTTGTCTCCTCTGCTGCAGCTAAGGGGAAGATTTTAATTTTATGTGATAAGTAGGAAAAATATTTCTCCGTTTATCAGATATGCCACAATGTCAAACTTCATTGAGGTGACAATGCCTCCCTCTACTATAGCATCCTCAAGTGTTTCTGTCTTGTTTAATTTCCAATGCCCTGGTTAGATCAATAAAGTCCTCAAAAACAAACACAGTCTATGTTATTTTGAAACAAGTTTTCAGTGAATGGTATGTATGAGGTCAGAACTTGCTGTCTTCTGCATTGATTCTGCAAATCTTGACTTTATCTAAAATCAAGTACGGCTAGAAGACCATATGTCCATGCTTGTCTGTGATAGCTTAGGTGTATACATATTGTCCAGTTAAATTAATAATAATGCCCCTTTTAATTCTAAAACATGTTCTGGCCGGGCGTGGTGGCGCACGCTTGTAATCCCAGTACTTTGGGAGGCGGAGACCGGAGGATCCGGGTTCGTGGCCAGCCTCAGCTCTCTCTATCTCTCTCTCTCCCTGTCTCTCTCTCTCTCTACTTAGTGAGGCCCTCTGCAACTTCGTGAGACCCGGTTTCAAAATAAAGTATAAAAAATAGGGCCGGGGGGTGTAGTTCGTAGGTAGAACGCCTCTGGGTTCAATCACCGGTACCACACACAAAAAACAAATAAATAAAAAAATAAAACATGTTCTGCTTTAAATGATAAATTATCTGCCCCCATCCCAGTAGGGACATTTTCTGATAATCAGAAAATGTTTTTATCTCTTCTGTCAATATTGACTCTAGAAGATCCCCTTCGACTTTTAGACAGTTAAAATGAAAACTGAGATATAACTACAAAAAAACTATTCCATAAATTAGGTGCAAAAATGGTGTTTGTAAATTACCAGATGAAACAAACCCATACTTATGTATTATTAAAACTGAATTAAAAATAATTCCTATGTGATAGTCAAAATATTGGAATAATTAATGACCTTAATGACCCATGAATGATGTCTTTCGTGGAGGAAACAAGATTTTTCTTTCAGAATGTGGTCATCACATAGACACTGTTTTCTTGGAAGCATTATCTATTGGACTAAGATTGTTTGCAATATTGAAAAGAATATACAATAGAATAATAATGTATTGCAATTCACTTAAAGTATACAGTCAAAGGGATCAACCTTTTCAGGAAATGTAGCCAGGGAAGTTTTCTCAAAATCCTATAGAAATGTATTTAAGAAAACTTTAATACTGAAGAATTTTATACCAAACTTATTGGGATATTCTTAGTTCTCTGGCAAGTGTCTTTAAATCACAGTTTGGTACCTATTATAAATAATAGATTGCCAAATCCTACTGTTTCTGATATTTTCTGCACTACCTTTAATTCCGTTTGTGGACATTAATTTCATGCAATTATTCCTTAAATTATCTGATTATCTCAAGTGGAAGATCCCTCTGAAGTAATGCCACAAAGTAGAGGAGTGTTCTACAACAAATCCATGGGAGGTTAGCCTCCGAGGTCGTCTGGCCTCTCAGAGTTCAGCCTGTCGCCTCTGGAGGAGGGGCTACTCCTTCTGAATCACCAGCAGAGTGCTCAACACATCACAGGCTTTTCCCTGGCCACAGAACTAGGTACGACTCCTAAAAAAAAAATCTGATTTGAGCAGTGTTATGTCTCTAGTTGACTGCTCTTTTTTCAATATGAGAGCTAGACTTTGCTATGAACAAAAGGAGCAGGCCATAGGGCATTACTGCAGCTACAGAGGTCACAGGGCTGATGCTACAAGGCCATGGTGAGGACCACTAGGACAGCATCGTTTTGACCCAGGAGAAGTTTTCTTCTCAGCTTAATAGACAATGGTATCATAAGAAGCATGTTCTCTAGGGGTGGCTGCCTTCACTTCTTTTCTTTTCTTTTTTTCCAGTAATCGATGGAATTTTATCAGGGCATGAAGTGATGTAAATGATAAATATTGCATAGAAAATTTAACTATTAAGTAATTGTTATTCATTAATGAGTGTATATATGACGGTCTTGCAAAAGGATGACCCATTTGTAAGGTTAAAAGACTGATAAGTGGCAGTGAAAGTTGAAGGACTCTTTTGCCTTTCAGCAATCAATGGGATGCAAATTCAAATAATATAGGCCAGTTTACTTTATAAATTTTTGAAGGTTGTAAAAATATATATCTATTGCTGAAAAGAACACAGAAAAATAGGTACTTTACTGAGAAAACAAAGAGATACAAGCTTTCTGGATGAAAATTTGCAATAACTGACAATCCTTAAAAATGTTTTTAACCTTTGAAGCTAGGAATTTATCCTTAATAAAATATTTCAATTTAAAAAAGTATTATAAGGAGATAACCATGGGTGTTCACAATAGTGTATATACAAAGATGGCCTTTAAATACTACTTAAAAACATTGAAAGTAACCAAATATACAACAAAATATTAATTTTAAAATATAGTCCAAATGGGTTATATGGCTGTGTAATTGTATAGAGTGGAAGGACATTTAAAGAAATGGTATGGTACGGCATGTGTATGTGTGTATGTATGTATGTATGTATTTATGGTACTGGAGATTGAACCCAGGAGCATTCCACCTCTGACCTAGACCCCCACGCCTATTTTATTTTTATTTTGAAACAGGTTCTCACTAAATTGCTCAGGGTCTCACTAAGTTACAGAGATTGGCCTCCAACCTACGATCCTCCTGTCTCAGCCTCCCAAGTCCTGGGATTACAAATGAATGGTATTTATGACAGCATTTACTGAAAAAAAAAGCACATTATAAAACATACTATACTGTGGTGCTCTTTTTATAAAGTTAAGACTAAGGGACTATATATTCCTGTTTATTATCAGTAGAACAGAAAAATTGTTGTGTATTAAACAATGATATATTATAATACAATGAAAATAAATGAACTATAGGTACACATAATAACATGAAAGAATCTTACAAGTATAATAGTGAATAAAACAAACAAATTCAACAATAGATAGTGTGATTTTACTTACTTATATAAACCTCAGAAACAGGCAAAACTAAACTTCACCATTTAGAGATGCATAATGGATGGGCCAAAGAAAGAACTAAGAATCATATTTATCTTTTTAGTTTTTTGTTTGTTCCTGCAATATTTTTGACACTTGCTCAATTTGTTAACAAGAAAAATAACTTAAGATAATGACTAGCTTTGTCTAATGTCTCATGAAACTTTCATGAGCAATTCAGGCATAATTGTTATGAACAAATGAATTAAATAAATGTAAATAGGATAGTAGGTTATAAATGAACATTTAAACAATAATTAAGTTTTATAAAAAATGATAGCTTCAAAATATTTCTCACAACTTAAGACCCTAAATATATACTAAATTAAACTAAGTGATGGATATTCATCTAAAGCCAGATCATTTCTGAATAAGATACAATTCTGAAACAATCAATCATACATTTATCTACTTTTGACTTTTTACACAGAGGAACTGAAGATATTTGTGGCTGTTAGTAAATAGGTACTATACCAAATGAACAATTGTTCTATGAGAAAGCACATATTTCTGGAAAATATGAAATGGTGTATTCATGTATTTGGTAGTTCGCAATTGTCTACTTCCTAGTTTTCACTGGAGATTACAGTTACTAATAGTTAAGAATTCTAATTAATATATGTAATTAAAACTACTAGAAAATTATACTAGGAAAATATGTATTTTGAGAAAGAGAGGTAGAAAGGAAGCATTTTTGTTGAGAAAAGAATAATTTTCTGCCAAAGTGAAACGACCGGTAATTCCAGAAGAAAAAAAGTAGAATCAAAACTGAATAGATTAAAATAAAAACACTGTAAAATGTTTAGAACAGGAATCTAGGAGAAGAACTCTACAAGAGTATTCAAGGTGATGAAAACTGATGGGATTTATTCTAAGAGTTTAAAGTTCAGTATTCATATCCAAAGTACATTGGATGAGACTAGATGCTGGTTTTCTCTTTGTTAGAATGACAACATTTTCTCTGATTATTGTTCAGTTTTTATATAAGAGATTGTAAAAGGGTTTTCTTTACATTTTAAATAATTGACCTGGAAAACAAAAAGTTGGGCTTTTTTGGTTTAGGTTCTGGGGATTAAACCCAGTTAGCAGTCTACCTCTGAGCTACACCCCCGGCCCTTTTTATTTTTTTGTTCTGAAACAGGCTTGCTAGGTTGCTGAGAGTCTCACTACATTGCTGAGGCTGGTCTCAAACCCGCAATCCTCCTGTCTTTGCCTCCCCCATACTGGGATTTATAGGTGTGCACCACCATGCCCGGTGAAGTTTATGTTTTATCACAATAATTTTTTATGCTTCATGTGTATTCATTAAAGTTTTATTACTTTAAAAATTGAGTATTTTCAATATTAAAAGAGCCAAGTTTCATCTTTTTTTTTTTTAAACAACTATATAACTTTGTGTATTTGCCTTTAAAAATATTTCATGGCTTTGGTATTGTTGCACAGTGATCTGTCATGCTATTTAAATATTTTAAACTTTGGACATTTTTCACAACTTCCCCAAGTCAAATTCTAAATTAAGTCTTTTTGACCTTGACCTAACTTTGGGAATATCCAAAGGGCCCCATGGAACTTCTCAAAATAATTTGCTTTCTTTACTTTTGAAAGAGAGAGCTGTTGGCCCGGTGTGGTGGTGCACACTTGTAATCCCAGTACTTAGGAGGCTGAGACGGGAGGATCGCAGGCTCAAAGCCAGCCTCAGCAACTTAGCCAGGCTCTCAGCAACCTAGTGAGATCCTGTTTCCAAATAAGAAATAAAAATCGGGATGGGGGTGTAGCTTGGAAGTAGAATGCCTCTAGGTTCAATCCCCAGTACCAAAAAAAAAAAAAAAAGAGAGAAGTGCTGTTGATATAAACCTCACAGATGGGTTTATATCAATATCAGTCTTATTTGATATATTGAATTATGTGGTATTGTCAAATAAAAAGAGACACAAACTATTCTTAAATTCTTTGTATTAAGATAAATGTTTTAGGTATGGAATTAGTAGAAATTTGTCAGTACCCTCACTGTTCAGCTATCTCTGGCACAGTGTCGTTGGCGTAATTTTGGTTCAGTATGTTAAAATGTTGTATGCCACAAGAATAACCAGATATCCTTGTCAGTTGTGTCGCTTGTATAGTGAATTATCACCAGATCTTTAACTGTGGTTATTTTTGAGTCTTTTGTCTTATACAAACAGTTATTGGTTTACTTTGATTCCCCCTTTAAAACACTGCCTCTCCCAAATGAGAGAGTTAAAAATTGTTTCAAATATACATTCCATCTATAAATTTACTCCAAATAAAGCCTAGAGAAGAGCAAAAAATTAAGAAGATTGTGAAATTATTTACTGTTCTATTAGTGACATTAATTATTTTTGCTTTTGCCTGGCCTTTAAATATGATAGCATGAAACCAAATGATATCTTGGGGGACCTTGGAGGATTTTTTTGTGTGTGTGTGATCCTGGGGACTTGAACCCAGGGGCATTCTACCTCTGAGCTACATCCCCAACCCTATTTTAGTTTTATTTTGAATCAGGGTCTCGCTAAATTGCTGAGGGTCTCACTAAGTTACTGAGATTGGCCTCCAACCTGCGATCCTCCTGTCTCAGCCTCCCAAGTACTGGGATTCCAAGCTTGCATCACCATGCCCGGCTTGGAGGATGGTGTTTAACTTCTTTTTTTTTTTTTTTTTTTTTTTTTGCGGTACCAGGGATTGAACCCAGGGGCGTTCTACCTCCGAGCTACACACCGGCCCTATTTTTTATCCTTTATTTTGAAACTGGGTCTCGCTAAGTTGCGGAGGGCCTCACTAAGTAGCTGAGGCTGGCCGCGAACCTGGATCCTCTGGTCTCCGCCTCCCAAGTACTGGGATTACAAGCGTGTGCCACCACGCCCGGCCCTGGTATTTAACTTCTTGGTCTCTCTTTCTTCATCTATAAAACAAAGAGGTTGAATGAATCGAACTTGAGTGGAAATGTTCGGATGACTCCATAAAATGAACAGTAGTTTTATGGAATTCGAAGCCGAGACAGTTGGCAAAGCAAAGGGCATACAAAAAGTTCTGGAGGCTCATCAATCCGTCTAGATATTCTCCTTCCACGTGAGTCTGGGCAGGAACTGATATCTTTACTTGTAAACTTGAGACAGAATTTCAAGAACTTGATTGACTTATTCTATCTCTTACTTCAACACTTACCAGCAGAGCATGACACTGTGAATGAAACCTGAAAACCTAGAGAAATTGTTTTTAATGTCATCAGAATTTTTACCTAATGATTTTTATGATATGTAGAAGGAAGTGTTGCTTATCTCTTTCCTTATTATGGGACCACAAAATGGCTTTATATCATTTTGTATTTAAGTTACAGCTTTTGCAGGAGCTGTGTCTCTTGACCACAGATTAGTGCTTGCTCCCCCTGGGAATATATACTTTGTATTTTATATGTGACATACACTCTTTATGTCCCATTTCAGAAAGAGCTTAGGGAATTGAAAATAGTTCTATTTAAGAGACTTAAAAATATCAATTGTATTGAGAAGTTTATTGAATGTGCCTTTGTTTTACTCAAGTTGAGGTTTATATTAGGTTAAAAAGTCATTGTCAATGTACATCAGGTTAAAAAGTCATTGTAATACACCCAGAGTCAATGAAAATCAGATGTGTTGGACCTTCTGCTCTTAACACTGTATGAATTTTATCACTTCCACTTATGTTTTTTCTCTTTTTTGTGAAATGGCCGCATTATTTAGAACAACTCCTTCCATCATCCCTCTGGAAAAAGAAAAGTTCCCCGATACACTAGAAAAAAAGATCAAAGAAATTTCATTGCAAATGAGACCATGACGCCAGTGATTTAGGTTGGATGGCATGTTCTGGGTTTCAGCAATAAGATAACAGCTCCCTTGGCTTCTGCTCTTGGAGAGGTTTGAACTATTCTGGCAGCTCCCTGGCATGATTTAAGGCAGTGATTCTGGCATGTGATTCATACTAAAGCAGAGACCAGAGCAGTGTGGGAACTAGTGAAAAGCTTGCTTGCAATGGATAGAATAGCTGTGGAGAAATTCAAGGAGCCACTTAAACCTGTAGCAACGATTGACGCTTCCGTAGTTTGGTGATTGAAAATAAGGGACATTTGTATCAGATGGAGGCAAACAGTATTTAAGAAAACGATTGGATTGTAGTATTCAGTCAGTGACTACAGAGAAAGTGCTGATCCCTGTTTGGGAAAGTCGAGCTAGTTGACGGTGCTGGGTAATGTGTATGGGTTTACGAGATGCAAAGCAAGTGCTTCTAATGTAGGATGTCACTAGATGTCACTCTGGATTTCATTATTTGGTAGTCTAAAGATTTCAGCAGTTTTGCCATTTTGTGACCAACACTTCGTGCAGAACCTGAATAGACAATGTGAAATGTGCATGAATAACAGGGAACTGCTGACGGAATGTCAATGTTCGAGTGTGTGACTTCTATTGATCACTCATTATTGACACGAAGGTCTCTAGCGTCTTTGCTTTTCACTTTAAACTCTTTCTCAGCTAAAATTTCCAAGCATCAGAAAGGTGAGGCCTTGAAGAATGAGATGATTCAGTTCTCACAGGATGTTTTACAAAGTACTTTGACCTCTGGAAGAAATCACAGGTACTTTTCATAAAGACTCAACAGTCGCTTTGAATGAAAATTCAAATGCTGAGGCAGAAAAGCAAGTACATCCTTTTCATATTTAAACGAGTTCATTCTCACCTATCTGAGTTTATAAATAGCTAAGGAGAACTTTGATGAGAAAATTTTGTGCATTTTGATTGTTAAATTTTATAAATCTATACACTTTGTTGGGTGTGTGGCCGGTAATATTGTAGTGCCCCCCCACACCAATGGTGACAAATGGCATGCTGTACAGTACCGGTGATTGCAGATCCATGGTTTTATTCCTTTTAGCTTTGTATACATTAATTAGGTATACACAATCAGAGCTGAGTGCAGAGGCAGCTAAATAAACAAATGACACTGTGGAAAGGTCTTTGTGCATACTAATCATATCCTACATCTGCAAGCAAAAGCTCTATAAATCGATTTGCTCTTTCACATCAAAGACAAACAGTGATGCAAGTCAGCAGTTCCTTTGTCAAAGTCACAGAGATTGCTGTTCTTCACAAACACATCTTTACAAAGCGGGATTCAACCATTTGACGATTAGCATTATTGGCAACTCTTCAAAGAAGATTCATCAAGCGATTTGCAATTGGATTGGTAACCATTTTTATGATGCGACTCCATGAAATCTAACTAAAGTGATTGGCATTTGAATTCTTGCTTAGAGGATGAAGAAGTCAGAAAAAGAAAACACGTCTTCTGATTCCATAGAGACTGTGCCACCGTGGTGTGTGTGTGTGTGTGAGTGTGTGTATGTGTGTGTGTGTGTGTGTGTGTGTGTGTGTGTGTGTGTGTGTGTATGTGTGCATGTGTATGTGTACGCGTGTGTGTATGTGTGTGTGCCAGTGTGTCAGCCTCAAGGTACAATTGACAGGACCTGACGTGAAGTTGGTGCTGGGTGATGGACATCTCTAAAAGGAGGCCCGGAGAATGGGTCTTTGCCTGTCATCTTTGTTCTCCAAGCACAAATGCCAAGTTTCAAGGAGTTTTGCAAGAGCATATTAAGATATCCTATTTTGTTCCACCGAGAAGAGAATGTCAGTTTGCACTAGGGAAAACTGAGATGGTCCACTCTAGCTGGACCCTGCTTTGCATTATCTGGGGTGAGACATGTGGGAGAAGTACAGAAAGCAGAGGTAGAATCTTCAAGATAAAGAAATATATCCCAAGGTAGTATGAGAAATACCTGCATCACCAATAAGAGAAATGTTTAGGGTAACAGGCACAACACCAGGTTAATAAAATTTAGGCATCACCAGTATCTCAAACAATAGAGAATTTTTAACTTGTTTCTGATATAGACCCCAAAATTGCAGTAATATTTTCTATTTAATCTAGTTATTAAGTGTTATTTATTAGTCTTATTTTTTGGCACTAGGGATTGAACGCAGGGGTATTCTACCTCCAAGCTATACTCCAAGCCATATTTTATTTTTTATTGTGGTGAAATAGGGTCTTAGTACGTTGCTGGGGCTGGCCTCAAACTTGTGATCCTTCTGTCTCTGTCTCCTAAGTACTGGGATTACAGGTTTGTGCCACCATGCCCAGCTGTTATGTATTATTTAGCTGTACATAAGATACCACTGAGAGGTGGACCATGCCTGAAATTGGCTGAGGTGGATAATTCTATGACCGCTCTAGATTATACCTGATACATTTCAGGTACATAACTCGACTCACCTATTATTTTCAGTAGAGTCTGTCATTAACCTTGAAAGGTGTAGTAATTAAGAAATGTTCTGTACAGAGTTAGAAGTTTAACTTAAATATTTATTTTCATCTTCAAATTATACTTCTAATTCAGAAGAATTTTTACTTTGAGGAAATCTTAATGAGTGTGCCCCAAAACACTGGAGAATTTGTTCCCCAAATCAAGTTCTTACTCCCTTGCATTAGGAGCAGGAACCACTTTTAAGGGAGACACAGGCTGGTCTGGGAGGGTGGTGCTTTTACTAACGTTATTGAATGTTCAACTCAAGCCAGGAATGGATTTTTGACAAGTAACTCAAGCACGCTGTGCCTCAATTTCCTACCTGTTAAATGGAGGCAGAAATATTGACTTATTACTGAAGAGAATTCTGAAGATTAGCTAATAAATGATGGTGGAAATGCAGTGTGCAATTCTAAAGTGCTATATAAATGATATATTGTTATCACCATCACTACTAATAATTATAATGATCATAAAAAGTGAATGACTCTGCTGTGGAGAGCCCGAGTCTCCCAGGAAAGTTATTTTTTCTGAGTCTGTTTTCATGTTTTAACTGGGCCCTTAAAGCTGCTTAATTGAATAAAAGCGAGAATTTCAGTGCTCTCAGCATTTGGAGCCTCATTGTAGGATCTTGGCTCTAAAAATCAAAAGTGGCTAGAATTAGCTAGGCTTTACTTTTAGGAAATTATGACTATCTTCAGATTGTTTTAAGAGAAGAATCAGTATTAGCAATTATTTCCCATTTAGTTGAATATTATAAGTGCAGCCTGTGAGAAATAGTGTTATAGAAAAGAAAATATTATAAAATCTTGCCATCTTATTATCAAGAACTCAGCAACATGTTTCTGAAAAAGCAGAATGGAACAAAGTCAAATATGAAAGAAGTACAAAAAGTCTTCTAGAAAGTCTAGAGCAACACCAGAAAAAATCCAGAAACAGAAGTCACACTTTACTTATAGAAAAACATTCTGAGTTTATTCTCAGTGTGTTTTTAACCCTCTTTGCACAGTATTTCAACATGCTTGCTAACCTAGTTTCTTAGAAATAGAAAATTAAAATGCAGAGGAGGGTTGCAGAGAGCAAATCCATTCAGTTTTGGTTATTAAAGGCTGCATAACAAACCAACCCACAGCACACCTATTTTGCTCATGGGTATGAAATTTAGATAGAGCTCAGTGGGTTTAGGTCATCTAGGATACTTGGTATCAGAGGGGGCAGCTTGGAATTGGAATTCGCAAAGCACGATGCAGTTTATCACCTTAGCCTACTGCATCTTGGGTTGTACTTTTACTACTTTTCCAAGACAAGAGGGACAGAACACTGACACACTCACTAGGTGACATGGGTGGGTCTGTGACATGCAGACAGGCAGCAGGGACAACAGAAGCCTAGGACTCATGGTGAGCCAGCCCCCCAAGGCTGAGGAAAGTTGCTTTTGTGTACATGTGCTGCTTGAACTGTAGCTGAGGAACCCAGGAAGGCAGCCTGCCCTGGCCTTTATACCCTGGGGCAACAGGATGCTGGGATATGGCATCAGAGGACATCCTATTTCTAGAAGGGATGAGAACAGAGTGCAGGCTGTTCTGGCTAGTTCCTTCTTATCTTAGAATGCTGCATCCCCAGCATATTCTGCAGTCATTTTTAAGAGCTACAAATGAGAGAAGGGAGAGAACTGGGTCACTCCACGCTGCTGGAGAACGAACCTACGGAACCATGTGAATCTTGCTCTCTGGCGTGCTTGGCACTTGGGTTGGGAAGGCTCAAAGAGCTGGGGCTGGAAGAGTTGGGGCTCCTCAGGTCTTGCTCTCTGTCTCAATGTGTTCTCTCCAGCGTGGTGGTGTCAGGATAGCCAGACTTCTTTCACATTAGCTGAGAGAGAATGAGGAAGCCAGGAAAAAGGGGAACGGCTTTATGAAAGTCACATAGCTCCACTGTCTTATTCAGCTCGGGCTGCTCGAACAATATACCGTCGATTGAGTGGCTTAAACAACAGACATTTATTTCTCAAAATTCTGGAGGCTAATAGTTGGAGACCATGGTTCCAGCATGGCTGGGTCCTGGTTTGCTGATGGTTGCCTTCTTGTTGTACCCTCATGTGGTGGAGAGAGGAAGCTCTAGTGTTTCTCTCTTTTTTAAATACTTTTATTGGTGCATTATAATCTCACATCATAATGCAGTTCATAGTGATAGTGACATGCATGCACACAGCACTTGGTGGGCTTTCCCCCGACTCCCTCCCCCATTCTTCTCCCCATACAGGGTACTGAGGTTGACATTGGTATTCTCACATATGTACATAATGTCAATGAAGTGATTCCTTCATTGATCCTCCATCTCTCCCTTTCCCCTAGACCACCTCCCTGGCTCCACTGAAGTCTCTCCTCCATTATCTGAAGTCTCTCTTTTTTATAAGAACACTAATTCCAACACTGCCCTCATAACCTAATCTAGACCTAGCTGCCTCCCAAAGACCTCACCATCTAGTACCATCGTGTTGGGGAGTTGGGGTTCGGCATATGAATTTTGAGGAGACACAAACACTCCATCATGTTTCCTTTTCCCACATCCTTCTCATTGGCAGCATGTCTCTAAGCTCATCCCATAATCAAAGGGAGAGAAATTAGCTCTACTTTTTGGGGAGATGGGGAAAATGTTAAAAAAAATTAAGACGTGTTTTACATGCACGACAGTGGAGAGGAAGGTGTCTGATGGCTGCATTCTTAGCAAGATTCCAGGGCTGTGTCTGACCCCAGCCTCCACACCATTGCTTCCTTCACCAAGTGCAGCCATACTTACTTGCTACTTTCAGTTCATCTGCTTGGGGGTTTGCATGGGATGTTGTCTTTGCTGTCTGGAATGGTCTCTGTGGCCTTTCCATTTCCTGCGTCTCTATCTTCCTGTCTGGACTCAAGCAGTGCAAGGTGGGTTTGAGTTCTGGATGGATTTCCAGCTGCGGCTCTGGGCAGGATGCTTCAGCTCTCTGGCTGGGGATGGAAACAATGGCGATAGCTACGTATTGCTGTGTAACAAAATGCTTCAAAACGTAGTGGCTTGAATCATGGCTTATCATTGTTCACGATGCTCTGGGTTGGTCGGGTGATTGTCTGCTTAGGCCGAGGGTACAGGGTGGCCTTACTCACATAGCCAGGGCGAGCAAGTCACAAGGTTGCCCCAGATAATGCTGTGGGGAAGTAAGTAGACCTCACCTTTTGATGGGAGAAGTTACAACATACTGTGTCAATATTTTTTAATCTGTAGTACTAAAACAATAGTACTTACCTAATAGGGCTTTGTGAGAACTAAATAAGGTGATCTCTATAAAGCACTTCATATAATACCTGAGTGTAATAAGCACACTATAAATGTTAGCTGCCTTCGTAGAGATTATTTTAGATAAGCAACATAGTGTAGGAGCTGAGTGAGGGCTCTGGAGACAGATGAACTGTACTACTTAGTGACTGAATCAACTTGCAAGAGATTTCTAGACTTCTTTATCCTCATAATTTTTCTTTTTTTGTGTGTGTATGTGTGTAGTGCTGAGGATTAAGCCCAGGGGCAATCTAACTCCTAGCTACACCCACAACCCTATTTTATTTTTTACTTGGAAACAAAGGTCTTGGAAACAAAATTAAGTTGCTGAGAGTCTCACTAAATTGCTGAGGCTGGCTTTGAACCTGCAATCCTCCTTTAACAGCCTCCAAGTACTGGGATTTCAGGCATGGGTCACCACTTCTGGGCTTCTTCATCTTTGAACTGGAAATTGTGATCATCTACATCACAGAGTTGTCATGACGACTCCATGTAACATATATAGAACATTGCAGAATAAGTGCTCAATAATATTACAGGACAGTGTTACTATATTATAGGTCTCAGAGTAAGGCTTTTTCTGTACCCACCAATCACCATGCTGCCCATGTGCTCTTTCTTTGTATTTTGTAGTCTCTGTCATAGCACACATTACAGTTCTATTTGCTGGTTACGTGGCTGCCTTTCTCAGTATCAATGCTTTGCTCCAGGATGGCAGGAAGAGTATCTTTTATTGTTTTTATTTGCCCTGCACTAGATCCCCAGGTCCCAGCACTATGCCTTCATATTTTGGGTATTCAGTAAATATGTAAATGTTTGATGAATGAATAACTGCTAAGCAAATAGAGTAAGTAAAAAAGGAAACAAATTGCTCAAAAAGCATAGACATTGGATCTGCTTTAAAAATAACATCCCTATCTTGTAGAGAGAGCCATCATCTATAGCTGCACAGATATTCCTTACAGATGTAGGAAGCGTTCAAGATGATAGAGAATGACATAATCCATTTTGAAAGCATTTAGAAAAAGGTTGTTGGTCTGAAGAGGCAAGCCTTCTTATTTGGAAACCCAGATATTCATCCACTCAGTGAATATTTATTGAATGCTGCTAAATTCCAGTTCTGTGAAAAAGAAGAATCCTTCCTTCACAGAATTTATATTCTTTCCAGAATAGTTTGCTTTTCAAAGATCCTGGAAAAGGAAAATTGTTACTCCATAATTATTTCAAGCTCATACTGGGCAAATCTTTGTGGAACCAAAGCCTACGATTAATTTTCTATTTGTTTTTTATCTTTTTTCTTATCATTTAAAATTTTGCTTGGATTTTGTGGGTCTTTTGCTATTTTTTCTTAGTTCTCCAACAGAGCTATTGAAGACTTCTCATTACTTTTTCCATATGCTCAGACACATAAAATAATGTCTATTATTTCATTTTTTTGCCCTGGACATCTCCCCCTGTCATCCTCTGCCCTCCTGCTCTAGTCTTGCACTGCTGGTGTCCAAAGACTTCTCCGTGCTGCTCTTCTGTATGGGGAAGGAGCGCCCCTTTCCTGAAGCCCATGGTTTGCTCCTTGGTGCGGTTCTCATTTCTTTTGCTAATGGATACCCATCCAACAACTGCCTAACAAAACAGATAGAAGACTACCTTTTTTAACCACTGCCAGCTAAAACTATGTGTATTCCTTTTTTTTTTTTTTTTTTT
>PVJS01009058.1:0-51379 GCA_004027185.1 Glis glis
TTTTTTATACTTTATTTTGAAACCGGGTCTCACGAAGTTGCGGAGGGCCTTCACTAAGTAGAGAGAGAGAGACAGGGAGAGAGAGAGAGAGAGAGAGAGAGAGAGCTGAGGCTGGCCTCGAACCCGGATCCTCCGGTCTCCGCCTCCCAAAGTACTGGGATTACAAGCGTGTGCCACCACGCCCGGCTCTTATTTTTTTTTATTTTTGCGGTACTGGGAATTGAACCCAGGGGCATTCTACCTCCGGGCTACACCCCCGGCCCTATTTTTTATTCTTTATTTTGAAACAGGGTCTCACGAAGTTGCGGAGGGCCTCACTAAGTAGCTGAGGCTGGCCACGAACCCAGATCCTCCGGTCTCAGCCTCCCAAGTACTGGGATGACAAGCGTGCGCCACCTCGCCTGGCAATATGTTTTTTTATATTGAGATAGGAGGATCGGAGGTTCGAGGCCAACCTCAGCAACTTAGCGAGACCTTGTTTCAAAATAAAAATAATAAAATAATAAAAAAAACAATTAATAATAGGGCTGGGGTGTAGCTCAGAGGTACAATGCCCCTGGGTTCAATCCCCAGTACCAAGGGAAAATAAAAACCCTCCCTAATGCACTGTCTACAATTTCCATATCTCTGACATACAGCAGATTCGTGAAGCGTCTGCATGTGGAATTGTTCTAGGTTCCACACACCCTCCCTCACGTTTGTTAAGGTTTTCTCCACACCTAATTTAACAGCAGATCTTAAAGAGATTTGTCTTTATTGAGCCTTCCCCGGCACTCGGCTTAGTTCTCATAGGAAGAGCCGCTTTTACACTGCCGTCTCTGAGACTCAAGTTATGTTGTGATAGTAACACTCGCAGCTGGCATTGCGGAGCTATGGTGGCACGGGTGTGGCCCCTGTCCGGCACGAAGGTCAGCTGGCAGGGGCAAAAGTGCAGGGCGCATGCCTGGAATCCCAGGACTTGGGAGGCTGAGACAAGAGGATCACAGCTATGAGGCCAGCCTCGACAACTTAGCGAAACCCTGTTTCAAAGTAAAAAATATAAAGGACTGGGGGTGTAGCTTGGAGGTAGAACGCTCCTGGGTTCAATCCATAGTACCAAAAAAAAAAAAAAAAAGAAAGAAAGAAAAAGAAGAAAGAAAGAGATTCCTGGCTCGGAAGGGCTGGGTTCAAGTTTGGCTCCTGGTTATCGGCAGTGACATGGGACAGATGAACTCGCCTGTAAGCCTCGTTTTCTCTCCTAAGCTGGCGATAGCTCCGCCGCGGTGTTGGGGGGTTTAAATAAAAGCGTCTACCTTGCAGGCTCAGCAAGTGAGTTATGACCAGCGTTTCTGTTGCCGTGAATCACCAGGAAATTCTTCATGATGAACTAGCAAGATAGGAAATTGTATGCATCCTATAGCATATGAAATGTTTCACACACAATAGGAAATAATATGCAAAAAGAGAAAAGATATAAACCCGTGACAAGCCATGGAAAAGCCACGCTTGGGAACAAGTAGTTCTGGGTGTCTCCTTTCGCCTTCCCCCCAGTAGTTTTTATTATTATTATCATTACTATTTTTGCAGTACTGGGGGTGGAACGCAGTACTACCACTGAGCTGCACCCCCCAGCCCTTTTTATTTTTTATTTTGAAGCAGGGTCTCACTAAGTTGCTGAGGCTGGCCTGGAACCTGTGATCCTCTTGTCTCAGCCTCCCAAGTACTGGGATTACAGGCATGTGCTACTCAGCTTTTTATTTTATTTATTTTATTTTATTTATTTTATTTTATTTTATTTTATATTATATTTTATTTTATTTTATTATTTTATTTTATTTTATTTTATTTATTATTTTATTTTATTTTATTTATTTTATTTTATTTTATTTTATTTTATTTTATTTTATTTTATGGAACTGGGGGTTGAACCCAGGAGCATTCTACCTCCAAGCTCCACCCCCAGCCCTATTTTTTATTGTTTATTTTGAAACAGGGTCTCACTAAGTTGCAGAGGGCCTCACTAAGTAGCTGAGGCTGGCCACGAACCCGGATCCTCCGGTCTCAGCCTCCCAAGTACTGGGATTATAAGTGTGTGCCACCACACCCAGCACCACCCAGCTTTTTAAAAAATATTTTTTTTGTGGTACTGGGGATCGAACCCAGGGTCATTCCACCTCCATACTATATCCCCAGATCTTTTTATTTTTTTCTTATGAAAGAGATCTAAGTTGCTGATGCTGGCCTCGAACCTGTGGTCCTCCTTTCTCAGCCTCCAAGTACTGGCATTCTGTATGCACCGCCATGCCCAGTTTCTATTTCTCATTTTGAGATAGGGCCTCTCTAAGTTGCCGAGGCTGGCCTCGAACTTGCTTTCCTCTCTCTCCACCTGTGGACCTGCGATCCTCCTGTCTCAACCTCCCAAATATGGCGCTTGTTCTTCTGTTTCAGGTTCCGGGGCTCACCGATTATTCCCGTGGCAGCCAAGCCCGGGGGGCCAGAGGCCCCTGAAACCGAAGCTCCACAGGGCATCACGGAGCTCATCGAGGTACTGTCGGCTAGAGCCCCGTGGCCCTTGGCCCCGCCCTGCTCCAGGTGTCCCCTGTGCCTACCCAGAGCAGAGGGAGCCCTAGCAGGAGGACTCAGCTCCTTCCGCTAACCTCTGGGCTCGCGTCAACCTCCCTGCTCATGCCGGAGCACCCGCCTCAGCTCCTTGAGAAAACTGGCACCACGCCTGGGAGGCTGAGACAGGAGGATCGCAGGTTGGAGGCCAGCCTCCGCAACTTAGCGAGACCTGCAGCAAATTAGTGAGACCCTGATTCAAAACAATAAAAAGGGCTGAATGTGTAGTAGCTTGGAGGTAGAACGCCCTTGGGTTCAATCACAAGTACCACAAAATAAATAAATAGAGTGTGTAATAGCTTGGAGGTAGAATGCCCCTGGGTTCAATCCCCAGTACCACAAAATAATAAATAAATAAATAAATAAATAAATAAATAAAGTAGGAAGGAAGGAAGAGATGGAGGGGAGGAAGGAGGGAAAAGAAAAAAAATAATAATAAACTGGATGTGGTGGCCCATTCCTGTAATCCCAGTACTTGGGAGGCTGAGACAGGAGGATTGTAGGTTTGAGGCCAGCCTTGGCATCTTAGCAAGATCCTGTTCAAAATAAAAAATAAAAATGGCTGGGGGTATAGCTCAGAGGTAGAACATCCCTGAGTTCAATCCCCAGTGCCTCTCCCCTACACCTCGGACATGCCTGTGTGGACACGCCTGTGTAGACTCTCCCTTCTTGTTCAAAAGGCATCGTTAAGCCAGGCATGGTGACGCATGCTTGTGGTGGCGCACGCTTGTCATCCCAGTACTTGGGAGGCTGAGACGGGAGGATCCGGGTTCGCGGCCAGCCTCAGCTACTTAGTGAGGCCCTCCACAACTTCGTGAGACCCTGTTTCAAAATAAAGAACAAAAAATATGGCTGGGGGTGGAGCTCCGAGGTAGAATGCCCCTGAGTTCAATCCCTAGTACCACAAAAAAAAAAAAAGGCATCGTTATCACAAGGCTCAACTTCTAGGACATTCTCTACGGGATTCTTCCCTGGCAGCCTGTTCTATGGAATCCGAAAGGAACAAATTGTAGGACTGCTGTGGTCTCTTTTTTCTTTTTTTTTTGTGGGGGAGGGAGGCAGTAGGGATTGAACCCTGAGGCTTCTCCCTCTGAGCTATACCCCCAGCCCTTTTTATTTTTTGTTTGGAAATGGTCTCTCTAGGTTGCTGAGAGTCTTGCTGCATTGCTGAGGCTGGCCTCGAATATGCGATCCTCCTGCCTCAGCCTCCCGCGTCCTGGGATGACAGGGTGCGCCTGGCTCACGTTGGTTTGAGTATTGGCCTTTAGCAAGGGCAGGAGGGGACAGGAGGGGACGGGCTGAGGGCCAGACAGTGACACATCCTAGGTCCTGCAGTCCTCAGGCGGCCAGGAACGGAGGCGAGGCCAGGGCCGTGTGGCGGGTGCTCTAGCGTATGCCTCAGTAGTGTGCGCCTGAGTAGCTGAGGGCCACTCAGGAGGCTGAGGCGGTGACAGCCTCGGGCAGGACACAGGATGCTTCTCCAAGCCCCGTTCCTCCCTGCCAGTCAGCCAGTAATCCTGGCACTTGGGAGGCTGAGGCGGGAGGATCGCAAGTTCGAGGCCAGCCTCAGCAATTCAGCGAGGCTGTCAGCAACTTAGCGAGACTCTCAGCAACTTAGTGAGACCATGTTTCAAACATTTATTTATTTATTTATTTATTTATTTATTTATTTATTTATTTTTGCGGTACTGGGGATTAAGCGTAGGGACGTTCTACCTCCGCGCTAGACCCCCAGCCCTATTTTTTTTATACTTTATTTTTTTGAAACCGAGTCTCACGAAGTTGCAGAGGGCCTAGGTAGGGAGAGAAAGAGAGAGACAGGGAGAGGGAGAGAGAGCGAGAGCGCATGCGCGTGCTGAGGCTGCCCGCGAACCCGGATCCTCTGGTCTCCGCCTCCCAAAGTACTGGGATTACAAGCGTGCGCCACCACGCCCGGCTCAAACTTCTAAATAGCTGGTTGTGGTGATACATGCCTGTCATCCCAGTACGTGCGAGGCTGAAGCAGGAGGATCGAAGGTTTAGGCCCAGCCTCAGTAACTTAGTGAGTGAGACCCTCAGCAACTTAGTGAGACCCTGTTCCAAACTAAAACTGGGTTCAGTCCCCAGTAACACACACACACACACACACACACACACACACACGTAAATAAATAAAATCAAAAGGAGAAGTGGGTGCACAGGGGACGCTTGGCGCTCTGTGTGAAAGTCGGGCGTGTGGTCCAGACAGCTTGCCAGGGCCCGGGGCTTCCCGCCAGGCACACGTTGGCTTTGGTGAGGTAGTCTCCAATCCCCCGACCTCTTCTTCTTTTCTTTTTCTTTTTTTTTTTGTGGTCCTGCGGATTGAACCCAGGGGCCTTCTACCTCTGAGTGACACCCTCAGCCCTTTTTTATTTTTTATTTTGAAATAGGGTCTCGCCAGGTTGCTGAGAGTCTCGCCATGTTGCTGAGGCTGGCCTCCGACGTGCGATCCTCCCATCTCAGCCTCCCAGGTCCTGGGATGGCAGGCCTGCGCCACCGCTCCCGGCTCCCCCTGCCCTCTTGTGCCCTGGCCCACATGCCTGTCGCCGCAGCCTGTGACCACAGCCTCTCTTTTCTAGCTCCTGAAATCCCAGATTTCCATCCCCACAAGAGACCCCTCGGGGCCATTTCTCATGTCCGTGGACCACTGTTTCTCCATCAAGGGACAAGGTACGGTGATGACGGGCACCGTCCTGTCGGGCTCCGTCAGCCTGGGCGACAGCGTGGAGATCCCCGCCCTGAAGGTCAGTGTCGTTGGACTTTTCTCTGGTGCAGCTGGGGAGGGGACAGTCCCCCTGCCTTGCTGGGCCCACTCTGCCGGTCCCAATTGTCCGTGTGTGTGTGTGTGTGTGTGTGTGTGTGTGTGTGTCACTGGGGACTGAACCCAGAGACATTCTACCTCTGAGCTACACCCCCTGGCTCTTTTTATTGTTTGTTTTGAAACAGGGTCTCGCTAGGTTACTGAGAGTCTCGCTACATTGCTGAGTCCGGCCTTGAACCTGCGATCCTCCTGTCTCAGCCTCCCAAGTCCCGGAATGACAGGTGTGCGCCACCACGCCCGGCTTAGAACCATTCTTTCTCACGGTCCCCATAACAACTGTGTATCAAAATAGGCCTCCGATGTCTCGCGATGAGAGGCCCCCAAGCGAGTCTTCTTTATAGATAAAGAACCAAGGAGCCAGGCACGGCTGGGGGTGGAGCTCAGAGGCAGCGCGCCCCTGGGTTCAAGCTCCAATACCAAAAAGAAAAAGAATTCCCCTAATAGACTCGGACACATTTGACCGCCTGAACTCCCTGGGAGGTGGGGCGAGCCCTGCGAATAAACAGCCGCCTTCCTCCCCGGCGGCGCTGGCCTGCCCCGGCCCCCACTTTTGCTGCCCACGTCCCTTCCCAGCTGGGGCTGATTAGCTGAGCAAGGAAATGTTGGGGAGCAGGGAGCCAACGACGAACAGAGTCCCGCTCAGCCCCCTAAAACGGTTCGAACAGTGGACGTGGGATTCACCAGTTTCTGCCCAGCTTTTTGGGCTCACAATCCCCTGCCTCGGGAGTAAGATTTGATATCATTCCTGTTCCTCCCATAAGATTCGATCTTGCAGCTGGGCATGGGGGCACCTGCCTGCGATCCCAGTACTTGGGAGCCTGAGACAGGAGGATTGCAGTTTGGAGGCCAGCCTCAGCATCTTAGCAAGATCCTATTTCTTTCTTTCTTTCTTTCTTTCTTTCTTTCTTTCTTTCTTTCTTTCTTTCTTTCTTTCTTTCTTTCTTTTTGGTACTGGGGATTGAACCCAGAGGCATTCTACCTCCGAGCTACACCCCCAGCCCGATTTTACTTCTTATTTGGAAACAGGGTCTTGCTAGGTTGCTGAGGGTCTCACAGAATTGCTGAGGCTGTCCTCAAACCTGTGATCCTCCTGTCTCAGCCTCCCAAGTACTAGGATTACAAGCGTGCGCCACCATGCCCGGCATCAAGACCCTATTTCAAAAGAAGAAATAAAAATAAATAAATAAATAGGAGACTCATTTAGCCCCAAAATAGTTTGAACGGCGAAGGGGGTTCGCCAGCTCTGTCCAGCTTTTGGCTCTCGTGAGCCTCGGCGCAGGGACTCTCTGTGATAAGACGGGACCCTAGGACTTGAGGCTAGCGACGTTCTCCGTGGTGACTGGCTCTCGGGGTCGTAACATCCCGGATAAGCTGCCAAACCACAGACCGTGGAGAGAGACAGCAGGACGGGCGGCGAGGGGCCGAGTTTGGCGTTCACCAGCGCCGTGCCACACGCAAGGCACTCGGCCTCTCTGGGCTTCGCTGATGCAGCGCCCACAGAGGAGGAGTTTGTGCGCTTGCGTGTGTGCGGGCTCGGGAAGATGGCGGGGAGCCAGGGTGGACCAAGGATGGGGGTGGCGAAGTGCACAGCTCCTCCCTGACCTGCTTGTTAGCCTTCCTGTGGCGGTTCAATAGTACTATCATTATAATTAGTAATATTATTATTACTATTAGTATTATTATCATCATCATTATTATTATTGGTACCCAGGGGTGTTCTACCTCTGAGTTACATCCCCAGCCCTTTTTATTTTTTATTTTGAAACAGGGTCTCACTAAGTTGCCAAGGGTTTCGCTAACTTGCTGAGGCTGGCCTCAAACCTGTGATCCTCCTGTCTCAGCTTCCCAAGTACTGAGATTACAGGCATGCACCACTGTGCCTGGCTTTAATTTTTATTTTTATTTATTTATTTTTTTTGCGGTACCGGGGATTGAACGCAGGGGCGTTCTACCTCCACGCTACACCCCCGGCCCTATTTTTTTTATGCTTTATTTTGAAACCGGGTCTCACGAAGTTGCAGAGGGCCTCACTAGGTAGAGAGAGAGAGAGAGGGAGGAGAGAGAGAGAGAGTACGCGCGTGCGCACACGCTGAGGCTGGCCGCAAACCCGGATCCTCTGGTCTCCGCCTTCCAAAGTACTGGGATTACAAGCGTGCGCCACCACGTCCAGCCTATTTTTAATTTTTAATTCTCATTTATTTATTGGTACTGGGGATTGAACCCAGGGGCATTCTACCTCCCAGCTCCACCCCCAGCCCTATTCTTTATTCTTTATTTTGAAACAGGGTCTCACTAAGTAGCTGAGGCTGGCCGCAAACCTGCGATCCTCCTGTCTCCGCCTCCCAAGGACTGGGATGACAAGCGTGCGCCACCTCACTTGGCTTATTTTTTATTTTAAAACAGGGTCTCAGGCAGGTGTGGTGGTGTATAATCCCAGTCCTTGGGAGGCTGACACAGGAGGATCGCAGATTTGCGGCCAGCCTCAGCTACTTAGGCCCTCAGCATCCCAGTGAGACCCTGTTTCAAAATAAAATAGGGCTGGGGGTGTAGCTCGGAGGTAGAACGCCCCTGGGTTCAACCCGCAGCACCAAAAACAACAACAAGCATTGTGTCACCGAGTTGCTGAGAGCCTTGTTAAATTGCTGAGGCTGGCCTCACACCTGCCCAATCCTCCCGTCTCGGCCTCCCAAGCACTGGAATATCAGGCTGTGCTGCTTCGCCGGCCAGTAAGAGCAGTCTTGGGGGGAAATGGTGCCTCCTGGGGCCCGCAGCGGTTTCGCCATCTGGGGTCCCTTCCGTGTTGGGCAAGCTTCGAGGGAAGGTGACTCAGGCCAGCGGCGGGCGGTGAGTCAGGGAGCTGTGGCCCAGGAGGGAGGGCCGGCCACAACCTTTGCGCCTGTCGCCCTCTGGGGCTGCCGTGACCTCCCCGCAGCTGCGGGCTCCGGCCCCTGTGGAATGCGACACGGACAGCCTCAAGGGGCTTGCAAAATGTGAGGCTTCCTGCAGGCCCCGGGCGGGCCCCTCCGTCGGAACACGTCACAGGCCTCGGTGGGTGCGCAGGCAGGTGACGGCTTCTGGGCGGCATCCTGCGCTGGCATAGGATGTTTGGACGCTGAGCCTGGAGGGCGACAGAGGCCTCGCCAGGATGTCCGAGTGGGCAGAATGGCCGTAGTGCCTGGCGGTGGAGTGTGCCATCGGTCAGGTCGGGGTGGTCGGCGGCCTGCACCCTGCAGCCCTGGCCCCAGGTCCATGGTGGCCACCACACTCCCCAACCCGGAATAAACCCACAAGCAGCTTCTGCCCTGGATTGGGGGCCCAGCAGGTCGAAGCCATCGTTCCTCACACTGGAACCTCTGCTTCCGCCTTACCCCATGCCCCTTAAAAACACGCCTCTCGTCCCAGTGCCTGGGAGGCTGAGCCAGGAGGATCGCAGGGTCGAGGCCAGCCTCAGCAACTTGGCCAGACCGTGTTTCAAAACAAAAAATGAAGCTGGGCGTGGTGGTGCACGCTTGTCATCCTAGTACTTGGGAGGCTGAGACTGGAGGGTCTGGGTTCGCGGCCAGCCTCAGCTATTTAGTGAGGCCTCCACAATTTAGTGAGACCCTGTTTCAAAATAAAGAATAAAAAAAAATACTGATGGGGGTGTAGCTTGGAGGTAGAATGCCCCTGGGTTCAATTCCCAGTACAAGAAAGAGAGACAGAGAGAAAGAGAAAGAGGGTCTTACTAAGTTGCTGAGGCTGGCCTCAAGTCAGCGATCCTCCTGGCTCAGCCTCCCAAGTACTAGAATTTTAGGCACATGCCACTGTGCCCAGCTAAGCATTTTAAGTGGTGTTGGGGATGGAACCCAGGGACATTCTACCTCCAGAGTCCATCTTCGGCCCTTTTTATTATTATTTTGAGACAGGGTCTTGCTAAGTTACCATGCGCTGGCCTCAAACCTGTGATCCTCCCATCTCAGCCTCCCAAGTACTGAAATTCCAGGCACTCACCACCTTGCCCCGGTTGGAATTGATTTTTACACCAGAACATGTTAGAATGCAGTATTTTAGCAGACTTCAGTCTTTATTTTAATGAGGCATCTCACTGGCCCTTTTCTTGTGATTATTATAATCAAAGGCTGTGAACAATTAGAGCAATGTGTATGGTATTTTTACTATTGTTTTATTTCTCCCACAAAAGAATTACAAATATTCAGTTTGAGTGGTTGAACCCAGAAACATTCTACTTCCGAGCTACACCCCCAGTCCTATTTTATTTTTAGTTTGAAACAAGGTCTCTCTCAGTTGGTGAGAGTCTCGCTAAGTTGCTGAGGCTGGCCTTGAACCTGCGATCCTCCTGTCTCAGCCTCCCGAGTACTGGGATTCCAGGGGTGCGCCACCATGCCCAGCTCCTGAGGTTATATTTTTGATGCTGAGTTACAGCCTCCTGATCCGTCTCTTGTTCTTGCCTTGGGAATCCCCCTGCTTCTGAGAGCCGAGGGTCTGAGTGGCTCAGGAGAGGACCGTATCGCTGGTCACTGCCATACCCGCTGCTATTTCTTCTTCTACTTTTTTGTTGTTATTTTGTGGCAATGGGGATGGAACCCAGGGGCATTCTACCTCCAAGCTACACCCCCAGCCCTCTTTATTTTTTGTTTGGAAACCGGGCCTCGCTAGGTTGCTGAGAGTCTTGCTAAACTGCAGAGGCTGGCCTCCAACCTGCGATCCTCCTGTCTCAGCCTCCCGAGGACTGGAACGACAGGCGTGCGCCCCGCGTGCCCGGCTGCTGCAGACATTTCTCTTGCTGCCGGGCGGGCAGGCAGGCAGGCGATCCCGGGCCGGGGTGACGGGCGGAAGGTCAGGAGTTGAAGCGCCTGTTTGATTCGGGGCTGGGGTGAGCGGCGGGGGGGCCCCCGCGTGCTGGTTTCTCTGTGGATCCTGGTATTTTCTTTGGAGTCGGGGCGGAGAGCGGAGGGGCAGGGGGAGAGGGCTGGCCGCCAGAGGGAACGTGGCCAAGCGAGCGCAGCTAATGGGAACCATACTTCTGGTAGGGAGGGCAGGCAGGAAGGTGGCCTGGGCAGCCCGGCTGCTTAACCCTTGGGGTGCTGAGCACGAGTGAGGAGCCAGAGGCCTCATCCTAGCCCGCCTGGCGTGTGGCCCAGGCTTGTGATCCCAGCCAGTACCTGGGAGACTGAGATCAGAGGATTGCAGGTTGGAGGCCGGCCTCAGCAGCCCAGCGAGACCCTCAGCCACCTAGGGGGACCCTGTTTCAAAATAAAGCAGAACAGGGCTTTTCCACTTGGTGCATACTGGCATTTCTGCTCTGGGATTCTCAGTCCCGGGCGGGAAGGGACTTAGTGCATCCCTGGATTTTACACACTGTCTGCCGGGAGCGTCCCCTTCCCGCAGTCCTGGTGACCAGAGTGTTGCTCGGCGTTCATAAGCATCCTCCTCCTCCTCCTCTCCTTCTTCTTCTTCTTTTTTTTTTTTTTTTTTTTTGGCGGTACCGGGGATTGAACCCAGGGGCGTTCTACCTCCAAGCTACACCCCAGCCCTATTTTTTATTCTTTATTTTGAAACTGGGTCTCACAAAGTTGCAGAGGGCCTCACTAAGTAGCTGAGGCTGGCCGCGAACCCAGATCCTCCTGTCTCAGCCTCCCAAGTACTGGGATTACAAGCGTGCGCCACCACGCCCAGCTTTCTTCTTCTTCTTCTTGGTACTGGGGATTGAAGCCAGGGGCCTTCTACCTCTGAGCTACACCCCCAGCCCTATTTTATTGTTTTTTTGCTTTCAGATAAGGTCTCACAAAATTGCTGAGGGCCTCGCCAAGTTGCTGAAGCTGGCCTCAAACCTGGGATCCTCCTGTCCCAGCCTCCCAAGTAGTGGGATGACAGGCTTGTGCCACCATGCCTGGCTTGTTTGTATTCGTGTGTGTGTGTGTGTGTGTGTGTGTGTGTGTGTGGTGCTGGGACTGAACTCAGGGCTGATCTACCCCTGAGCTACACCCCCAGCCCTATTTTATTCTTTATTTGGAGAGAGGGTCTCGCTAGGTTGCTGAGAGTCTCGCTAAGTTGCTGAGGCTGACCTCCAGCCTGCGTTCCTCCTGTCTCAGCCTCCCACGTCCTGGGATTGCTGGTGTGTGCCCCACGCTCGGCCTCTAAAGAGAGCGTTCACATTTAGGCGCGTGTAATTGGTGTTCCGTTCTTTGACAGCGAGCTGGTATTCAGCTGTTTCTTGTGTGGCTTTTACAAAAGAAAAAACTAGAAAGAACTAGAGGAACAGCGACCTTTGTCCTGCTGTCCCAGTCCGCTGGAGAGCCTCCGAGCTCGGCCAGGACTCGTCTCTGCCCCGGGAAGCTGGAGCCACCCCTCATCCCGCCTCGCGTGGGGCCGCGGCCCCCACAGTCCGGTGCCCCCTGACCTGCGCCCGCCCTCACGCACCGGCCCCCTCTTGTCCCTCCGCTACAGCCTCTGAGCCGCTCAGTGAGTGGCGGCTTCTACTGTGATGGGGGCCATGGGCACCGTCCCTGACACCCCTGCAGACCAGCCTGCCCCCGGGACCCAGGCCTTCATTGCTGGGGACTGAACCCAGGGGCATTCTACCTCCAAGCTACACCCACAGCCCGATTTCATCTTTTATTTGGAAACAAGGTCTCACTAAGTTGCTAAGGGTCTCACTAAGTTGCTGAGGCTGACCTCCAACCTGCGATCCTCCTGCCTCGGCCTCCCAAGTCCTGGGATGACAGGTGTGCGCCCCCACGCCCAGCTAGCTCCAATTTTTCTACTCCTCTTTGCTTCTCTCCCACCCTCCCCTCTTCAGAGAGCACAAAAGACTGTTGTTTGGGGCTCTTTCGCCCTGCTATCCTATCCTTGCCTCTGGCATGTTAGCATATACAAACATTTCATCCCAATTAGGAGGCTGCATTCATCCTCTCTCTCTCTCTCTCTCTCTCTCTCTCTCTCTCTCTCACTGGGGATGGAAGCCAGGGGCATTCTACCTCTGACCTACAACCCCAGCCCTGTTTTATTTTTTATTTTGAAACAGGGTCTCACTAAGTTGCTGAAGCTGGCCTCGAACTTGCGATCCTCTGGCCTCAGCCTCCCAAATACTGGAATGACAGGTGTGCACCCGGCTGCTGCTGACTTTCCTTGCATAGTGGCGAGAGTCGAAGCAGGCAGTGGCTGACCTCACATCCTGAGTGCAATTCCATCCTGAGACACCGGAACCCTGACACTCGCTCAGAGGCGCAGCCGGCACTATCTCAGGGCCAGTGGAGGCCCGTCCCCAGCTCCAGTGCCTGGCGGGGTCTCTCCCCCTGCAACCCCCATTAAATGCCACTGACCCCCAGGCGCGGTGGCGCACACCTGTCATCCCAGTACTTGAGAGGCTGAGACAGGAGGATTGCAGGTTCTCAGCCAGCCTCAACAACTTAGCGAGACCCTCAGCAACCTAGTGAGACCCTGTTTCCAAATAATAAAATAGGGCTGGGGATGTAGCCGGGAGGTAGAAGGCCCCTGGGTTCCATCCCCAGTGCCGCAAAAGAGAAGAAAGATCCGGCAGGGTGCGGCGGTCGCCGGCGTCCTGCCCGCAGCAGTCGCGGGTCGCCGGGTGCCCCACGAGGGGCTTTTTTGATGTGCACCGTGGATGTTTGGCTCGGCCGAGTTTGTTTGCTTAAGCATTACTCCAGCTAGTTCCTTCGAACCTTCTCTTTCTTTGAAAAATATGCCGCTTGCCAAAGGTTATTTGGATCTGTTTTTGTTTATCAGGTAGAATTGTTCCAGCACAATTGAAAGCAGACCCACACGTTGACATGAGCTGGAGCCACCGCCCGGCACGCTCACGCACGCACATGCACACACGCACACACGCGGGAGAACCGGCCAGGGCCGCGAGTGTGCACAGCCTGGGGTGGGCCCCGGGAAGCGCCTCTTCGAGGGAACTTGGCTCTTAAAGATTGTCATCCAGCTGGGCACAGGGGCACACACCTGTCATTCCAGTACTTAGGAGGCTAGAACAGGAGGGTCACGGGCGGGAGGCCAGCCTCAGCAACTTAAGGAGACCCTCAGCAACTTAGTGAGATGGTGTCTCAAAATACAAAATAAAACTTTAGGTAAAACTCCCTTCTATTTTTTTTTTTTTTTTTGTGGTACCAGGATGCAACCCAGGGGCATTCTACCTCTGAGCTACACCCCCAGCCCTATTTTTTATACTTTATTTTGAAACCGGGTCTCAGGAAGTTATGGAGGGCCTCACTAAGTAGCTGAGGCTGGCTGCGAACCCGGATCCTCATGTCTCAGCCTCCCAAGTACTGGGATTGCAAGCGTGCGCCACCACACCCGGCCCTCTTTTTTTTAATTTTTATTTTTATTTTGTTTGTTTGTTTGTTTCCTTCTTTCTTTCTTCCTTTCCTTCCTTTCTTTGTTTTCTTTCCTTTCCTTTCCTTCCCTTCTCTTCCCTTCTCTTCTCTTTTCTTTTCTTTTCTTTTCTTTTCTTTTCTTTCTCAGTACTGGGGATTGAACCCAGGGGCATTCTACCTCCGAGCTACACCCCCAGCCTATTTTTTATTCTTTATTTTGAAACAGGGTCTTGCTAAGTTACAGAGGGCCTCACTAAGTAGCTGAGGCTGGCCTCAAACCTGCGATCCTCCTGTCTCAGCCTCCCAAGTACTGGGATCACAAGCGTGTGCCACCATGCCCAGCTTATTTATTTATTTCTGATACTGGGAATTGAACCCAGGGGCATTCTACCTCTGAGTTCCATCACAAGGCCTATTTTTTATTTTGAAACAGGGTCTTGCTAAGTTACTGAGGGTCTCGCTAAGTAGCTGAGGCTGGCCTCAAACCTGCGATCCTCCTGTCTCAGCCTCTCAAGTACTGGGATTACAGGTGTGCACCTCCACACCTGGCTTATTTTTTTATTTTGAAAAAGAGCCTTGCTAAGCAGCCGAGGCGGGCCTTGAACTGCGATCCTCCTGTCTCAGCTTCCCAGGCAATCAATCATGTATTTTTTTTTTTTTTTGCGGTGCCGGGGATTGAACCCAGGGGCGTTCTACCTCCGGGCTACTCCCCCGGCCCCATTTTTGTATGCTTTATTTTGAAACCGGGTCTCACGAAGTTGCGGAGGCCTCACTAGGTAGAGAGAGAGAGAGACAGGGAGAGAGAGAGAGAGAGACAGGGGGAGAGAGAGAGAGAGAGAGAGAGAGCTGAGGCTGGCCGCGAACCCAGATCCTCCGGTGTCCACCTCCCAAAGTACTGGGATGACAAGCGTGCGCCACCACGCCCAGCCTCAATCATGTATTTTGATCAGTGTGGACCGTGGACTTTATGCAATACTAACTTTTTTTTTTTTGGTACTGGGGATGGAACCCAGGGGCATTCTACCTCCGAGCTACACCCCCAGTCCTATTTTTTATACTTTATTTTGAAACAGGGTCTCACTAAGCTGCGAAGGACTTCACTAGCAGCTGAGGCTGGCTTCGAACCCGCGATCCTCTGGTCTCAACCTCCCAAGTACTGGGATGAGAAGCGTGCGCCACCACACCACCATGCCTGGATTTTTTTTGTCCTTTTAGTAATTTAGAGGGAGAGGGAGACAGGAAGAGAGAGAGAGAGAGACAGACAGACAGACAGACAGACAGGAAGCCCGAGGGGAGCCAAAACCACCTTATTTTGCCCCAAAGTAGCTCCAGGCTGGACTAGCGGGTGTCGTCTCTCGGGCGGGCTCCGTGTCCCCGCACACAGCCTCCTCCTGTGTTTTGAGCGCTTCCTCACACTGTGGCATTCCGAGGCGTTCCAGGCTCAAGCTGCGTTTTCCTTGCCCCGGCCCTGGAACCAACCATGTCTCCAAGAATCCTGGTTCCCTTTGCCCGAGAGCGGTGAGAAGCCAGGATCCGGGTGCTGGGTGTACTCAACACTGGAGTGTTGTTATTCCCGGGCCTCTTCTACAGACAGGTAGAAAATATACCTGTGCAGCCACGCCTGGAATCCCCACACTGAGGAGGCTGAGGCAGGATCGCGGGTTAGAGACCAGTCGCAGCAACTTAGAGAGACCCTGTTTCCAAATAAAAGATAAACTGGGCCTGGTGGCACACGCCTATAATCCCAGTACTTGGGAGGCTGAGACAGGAGGATCGCAGGTTCAAAGCCAACCTCAGCAACTTAGTGAGACTGTCAGCAACCTAGCAAGACCCTGTTTCAAAATAAAAAATAACGGCCGGGTGTGGTGGCGCATGCTTGTTATCCCAGTACTTGGGAGGCTGACACAGGAGGATCGCAGGTTCAAGGCCAGCCTCAGCTACTTAGTAAGGCCCTCCGCAACTTAGCGAGACCCTGTTTCAAAGTAACAGGGCTGGGGGTGTAGCTCAGAGGTAGAATGCCCCTGGGTTCAATCTCCAGTACAAAAAAACAGGGAAGGGCAAGGCATTCCTGCCTGAGAGGACAGAATTGTCAGAGCCCCAGAACAGAGTCACCAAGGCCATTGGGAATGGTTGACCACGTGGTTTGAATCCTGTCGCAAAACAAGGACAGGAGCAGCGTCCCTCTCATGTCTGCTGCTTATGGAATAAGGGGCAGCCTCTCATCTCCCCCAACCTTACTGTGGGCATCCTTTGTTCAATGACACAATCCCCGGGTCCGGGGTCCCCTAGACCCCCACGAAGCAGCAGGGACGGCGCTGGCGGCTGCGCCCGGTCCCTGGTGCCGCTCACAGTGCAGGCCAGCCACAGGGGCCGGGGTGTCCCCTGGCTGCGGCCTGGGGCGCGGGCCGGAGAGGAAGCCAGCTGAAGTATGTCACCTGTTTGTAGTTTTCATAATTTTCGATTTGGCATTTTGATCAGCCTGGTTCAGGTCAAGGAAATGCGTCCGTATCTCATAACAGGAAACCCCTATTGTAATCTCCACTTGAAGGCATTTTCTCTCTCCCTACTTCCCCTACCTTTTTTTTTTCTCCCCCTTTGGCACAAATACAGACGTGATATGTTGTGTGTCTTATTAAAAGTTCAGCATAATTTATTGCCATTGGTTTGTTTACAAAGTAAACAGTTCCAAACGGCATAACCCGGGCCTTCCAACTAACTGTTGCTTTTTAAAATCTCTCTTGGAGCCAGGCGCGGTGGTGCACTCTTATAATCCCAGCTCTTGGGAGGCCGAGGCAGTAGGATCGCAGGTTTGAGGCTAGTCTCAGCAACTTAACGAGACTCCAGCAACTTAGTGAGACCCTGTTTCAAACTAAAATTGAAAAAGGGGGCTGTGGTGTAGTTTGGAGGTAGAATGCCCCAGGTTCAATCCCCAGTACCAAAAAAAAAAAAAAAAAAATCCATCATTTAATGAGAAGATGAGCAGAGGCCACCGTGGTCTCTGGGAGAAAGGCCCACGGGGACAGGTAGGGGCTCTGCAGAGACCCCACTGGGCAGGTAGGGCAGACCTGTGTGTTCAGGCCGCCCCCGAGCCCGGGTGACTGCTCGCTTGACATCGTGGAGCGAAGATGAATTTTTCTCATCAAAGTAGGAAAACTGCCTGATTTTTATCAGGGCCGCTTGGTTAGAGTGTTAGTTAAGTCATTTGTCAAAGGTCATTTAGTTGTCAAAATTAAAACCTTTTCCTCCACTCCCTAGTGGATTGGTTATAATGATAACTTGCGTGGCGTGGCGTTTATCATTTATCACTGTGGTCCAAAGTCAGGGGGTGGGGGAAGGGACAGCGGCCGGGGTGATAGGACTCCGTTCCCTTTGTGGGAGAAAGATGCTGTGTGTGCGTGCGCGTGTGTGTGCGTGTGCGTTTAGTACTGGGGATGGAACCCAGGGGCATCCTACCTCTGAGCTACACCCCCAGCCTTTTTATTTTTTATTTGGAAACAGGGTCTTGCAAATTTTCTGAGGCTGGCCTCAACCCCGTGATCCTCCCATCTTAGCCTCCCAAGTACTGGGATTACAGGCCTGCACCACCATGCCTCACGAAAGATGCTACTTTAAGAACGCTTCATTTTTATGATATAATATTAACTATAATACTAGTGTCCGTTTACCTGTAACTGTATGCCTGGCTTCAAAGCAGAACAAAGCCAGCAGTCATATTCATGAAGCAGGAGGAAGGGGGACGCGGGTGGTGGTCCCTTGTCCCAGGATTCTAAATAGTAGGAAGCCCGACACGGTAATCTGGTTCCTGAGAGGCTAAGACAGGAGGATCGCAGGTTCGCAGCCAGCCTCAGCAACTTAATGAGTCCCTCAGCAACTTAGTGAGACCCTGTTTCTTTTTCTTTTTTTTTTTTTTTTTTTTTGGCAGTACTAGGGGTTGAACCCAGGGGCATTCTACCTCCAAGCTTCACCCCCAGTCCTATTTTTTATTCTTTATTTTGAAACAGGGTCTCACGAAGTTGCAGAGGGCCTCACTAAGTAGCTGAGGCTGGCCGCGAACCCGGATCCTCCTGTCTCAGCCTCCCAAGTACTAGGATTACAAGCGTGTGCCACCACGCCTGGCTATGAGACCCTGTTTCAAAAGAAAAGAAATACAAAGAGCTGGGGGTGAAGCTCAGAGGGAGAACATCCCTGGGCTCAATCCCCAGTACCAGATAGATAGATAGATAGATAGATAATTAGATAGATCGATAGATAGATGATAGATAGATAGATAGATAGATACATACATACATACATACATACATAGACAATAGATTAGATAGATAGATAGATACATACATACATACATATATACATAGACAATAGACTAGATAGATAGATAGATAGATAGATAGATGGATGATGGAAGGAAGGGAGGAAGGGAGGAAGGAAGGAAGGAAGGAAGGGAGGGAGGAAGGGAGGAAGGAAGGAAGGAAGGAAGGAAGGAAGGGAGAGGTCCGCCACACAAGCAGACTGGTAGAGTGCCCTAGTTTCAGCATAGGTTTTACAGCATAGTCATGAAATTACAAAAATAAATATCCTAAAATAATTAGTAATGGAAAAATAATAATAAAGATGCTTGACTTGTAAGCAAAATATTAAAAAAACATTTATTAGTTTTGTTTTTGCTTGGTGTTTTGGGGTACTGGGGAGCGAACCCAGAGACGTTCTACCTCTGAGCTACACCCCCATCCCTTTTCTTTTTTTTTTTTTTTTTTGCAGTACCAGGGGTTGAACCCAGGGGCAGTCTACCTCCAAGCTACACCCCCAGCCCTATTTTTATTCTTTATTTTGAAACAGGATCTCACTAAGTTGCGGAGGGCCTCACTAAGTAGCTGAGTCTGGCCGTGAACCTGCCATCCTCCTGTCTCAGCCTCCCAAGTACTGGGATGACAAGTGTGCACCACCACGCCCGGCTCACACTTTCCCTCTGTCCCTCCCTCCTTTCTTTCTTTTGTAGTAATGGGGGTTGAAGCCAGGGGGGTTCAATGCCAAAGATGGTTGCACATGGTAAAACAACATAAAACTATATACATACATTGTATCGATATCAATATTGGTTCCATATGCTAAAACAATATAACACTGGATACATACATTGTATCGATGTCAATGTTGGTTACACATGCTAAAACACATAAAACAAGATATATACATTGTATCGACATCAATATTGGTTCCACATGCTAAAACAATGTAACACTGGATACATACATTGTATCAATGTCAATGTTGGTTACACATGCTAAAACAACATAAAGCTAGGTATGTACATTGTATCGATGTCAACATCTTAGTTGCAGTAGTTTTTGTGTGTAGTGCCAGGGATGGAATCTAGGGGCATTCTACCTCTGAGCTACACCCCCAGGACTATTTATATATTATTATTATTTTTTTTTTTTTTTGGCAGTACCAGGGATTGAACCCAGGGGCATTCTACCTCTGAGCTCCACCCCCAGCCCTATTTTTTATTCCTTATTTTGAAACAGGGTCTCACTAAGTTGCGGAGGGCCTCACTAAGTAGCTGAGGCTGGCCACAAACTCTGATCCTCCGGTCTCAGCCTCCCACTGACTAGGATTACAAGCATGCGCCACCACGCCCGGCTTATTTTTATATTTTTGAAAGGGGTCTTGCTCAACAGCTGAGGCTGGCCTCGAACCTGTGATCCTCAAGTACTGGGATTACAGGCGTGCACCACCTCGCCCGGCTTCGAGTTCTTTAATAAGGAAACCATTGTTTCCAAGTTGGGGACTTCTTTTCCTCCTGGTTTAGTTGTGAATTTGGTTTTTATTTTCCCATGAGGGTAGAATGTGGTCTTCCTCATGTCAGCTCTCTGAGTTTATGAGCTTTTCAAAACTTCATGGCCAGGTGTAGGACTTATAAATGTTCCAGGGACTTTTCAAGAAGGAAAGCTTTATGCCAGGCATGGTGGTGCACACTTGTCATCCCAGTCCTTGGGAGGCTGAGACCGGAGGATCCGGGTTCGCAGCCAGCCTCAGCTACTTAGTGAGGCCCTCTGCAACTTAGTGAGACCCGGTTTCAAAATAAAGAATAAAAAATAGGGCTGGAGGTGTAGCCTGGAGGTAGAATGCCCCTGGGTTCCATCCCCAGTTCTGGAAAAAAAAAAAAGAATAAAAGAAAGGACTGGGGGTATAGCTCAGAGGTAGAATGCCCCTGGGTTCAATCCCCAGCACCACAAAAATGAATAAATAAATAAATAAATAAATATCCCATGGACTTTTCAAGAAGGGATGCTTTGTTATTAGGATATAAAGTTTCTTATGTACATGTACAACTTAGTTCAAACTAATCACTTCTTTTGTTAAAAAAGAAAAGAAAAAGAAAAAAAATTGTGCCGTGTCTTCAATTTGTGCCTTATACAGTATTTTGTTGCTCTTTTCTTTAGATGTGAATTCTTTTTTCTTTTCTCAGTACTGGGGATTGAACCCAGAGGCATTCTACCTCCAGGCTACACCCCCAGACCTTTTATTTTTTTGTTTTGAAACAGGGTCTTTCTAAGTCACTGAGAGTCTCGCTAAGTAGCTGAGGCTGGCCTCGAACCTGTGATCCTCCTGTCTCAGACTCCCAAGTCTTGAGATGACAGGCGTGAGCCACCACACCCGGCTACTCCTCTCCCCCCTTTTGTTTTTTCTTTGTGGTGCTGGGGATTGAACCCAGGGGCATTCTACCTCCGAGCTACACTCCAAGGCATATTTTATTTTTTATTATTTACTTATTTACTTTTTGCAGTACTGGGGATTGAACCTAGGGCCATTCTACCTCCGAGCTACATCTCCAGACCTATTTTATTTTTATTTTGAAACAGGGTCTCGCTAGGTTGATGAGAGTCTCAGTACTTGCTGCGGCTGCCCTCGAACCTGCGATCCTCCTGTCTCAGCCTCCCAAGCACTGGGGTGACATGCCTGCTACTCCTTTCCTTTTTCACCTGAGTGGCAGGTAAGCACGGTGGCGAAGCCGCAGGTCACCCACATGAATGACTTCTGGCTTTGCAGACGCTGGCAGGGTAACCTAGCAACGAGATTCATTTGGGGACTTAATTGGAAGCAGGATGTAAGGGTCGGGGTCAGGCGAGGGTCCCCTGGCCGGTCCCACCCAGAATGGAGAAGCGAGGTGTGGGGCCAGGCCACACACAGGCCTCGCCCCCTGCCCTTCCCAGGCGGCCTGTGGGCAGTATGTACCTCAGCCCCATGACACTCAGAGACAGCAGATGGAGCCAGAGGCCTGGGCAAAATGACACCAGTGTTTCCTGGGGCCCAGGCCCGGGGTTGAGCTGCTGGCCTCGCTGGCTGGGGTCGCGGGGTGGGGATCAGCCAGCGCCTTCCTCGGATTCTGTTCCTGTGTCTGTCGATTGCGTCTTAGGGTGAGGAGGGAAGATGGGGGCTCATCCTCGGGCCCAGGCTGGTGCCTGTGGACCCCAACCCAGGCTTGCTTTGTTTTGCTTTTGTGGTACTGGGGATTCGACCTCCGAGCTCCACCCCCAGCCCTTTTTATTCTTTATTTTGAAACAGGGTCTCACTAAGTTGTGGAGGGCCTTGCTAAGTAGCCGAGGCTGGCCATGAACCTGCGATCTTCCTGTCTCAGCCTCCCAAGTACTGGGATTACAAGCGTGTGCCACCTTGCCCAGCTTTATTTTTTATTTATTTATTTTATTTATTTATTTATTTTTTGCAGTACTGGGGATTGAACCCAGGGGCGTTCTACCTCAGAGCTACACCCCCAGCCCTATTTTTTATACTTTATTTTGAAACTGGGTTTCACGAAGTTGCAGAGGGCCTCACTAAGTAGCTGAGGCTGGCAGAGAACCCCGATCCTCTGGTCTCCTCCTCCCAAGTACTGGGATGACAAGCGTGCGCCACCACACCTGGCTTTATTTTTTATTTTGAAGCAGGGTCTTGCTAAGTTGCTGTAGGTCTTGCTAAGTCGCTGAGGCTGGCCTCCAGTCTGCAATCCTCCTGCCTCAGCCTCCCGAGTCCTGCGATCACAGGCGTGTGCCTCCCACCCGGTGACAGTTTGCTTTTCTCCAAAGTCCTGGCCGCTGTCAGGCTGGGAGGATGGAGCAGGGACCCCGCTGCCTTTGCGTCAGCAGCCAGTGCAGGGATAGGGGAGCCTTTGTTTGGTGAACCCCAGCAGTGTTGGGGAGAGGGTCCGCCCTCGCTCTCCAGCCGGAGGACAGACGTCCTTGGCTGGTGACAGGTGGAATGTTCCAGCTAATGAGAAGCAGTTGAGAGACGGGTGGGCCACCATCCCGTGCAGGCCGCGGCCTGTCGTGTTTGTGCAGGGACAGAGGACAGGCAGGCCCGGAGTCGACTGGCCCCAGCAACCAGGCAGCAGCCAGGCCCAGGCTGGGCATGGAAGCCGCTTATATCCTGCCTGCCCTGCCCTTCTCTCATAACCAAGGAGCTGTGTCTTTTAGTAAAGGAATTCCCAGAAGCCGGGAGTGGCGGTGCATGCTTGCAATCTCAGTATTTGGGAGGCTGAGACAGGAGGATCGCAGGTTCATGCCAGCCTCAGCAACTTAGTGAGGACATCTGCAACTTAGACCCTGTTTCAAAAATTAAAAAATAAGCCGGGCGTGGTGGTGCACACCTGTAATCCCAGTCCTTGGGAGACTGAGACCGGAGGATTGCAGGTTCGCGGCCAGTCTCAGCTACTTAGTGAGGCCCTCCGCAACTTAGTGAGACCCTGTTTCGAAATAAAGGATAAAAAGTGGGGCTGGAGGTGTAGCTTGGAGGTAGAATGCCCCGGGTTCAATCCCCAGTACCACAAAAATAAAAAATAAAATAAATAAAAAAAAAGGCCCAGGGGTAGAATGCAATGGGTTTAGTCCCTAGTACCACACAATTTAGGGAGATCCTCCACAACTAGCAAGACCTTTCAAAATAAAAAATAAAATAGGGCCAGGTGTGTAGCTCATAGGTAGAATGCTCCTGAATTCAATCCCCAGTAACGAAAGTAGGATAAAATAGGATAGAACGGAGTCATAGCCAGGCATGGTGGAACATGCCTGCAGTCCCAGTACTTGGGAGGCTGAGACAGGAGGATCTCAGGTTCAAGGCCAGCCTCCACAACTTAGTGACACTCTCAACAACTTAGCAAGACCCTGTTATGAAATAAAATAGGGCTGGGAGTGTAGCTCAGAGACAAAATGCCCCTGGGTTCAATCTCCAGTACCACACCAAAAAAAAAAAAAAAGAAAGAAAGGAGGAAAGACGTAGACATTTTTTTCTGCATTACCACTCACAGAAAAAATAAAATAGGGCTAGGGGTGTAGCTCATAGGTAGAATGCCCCTGTATCCAATCCCCAGTACCAAAAATAGAGTAGAATAGAATAGAATGGAAAAATAGCCAGACATAGGGGCGCACGCCTGTAATCTCAATACCCAGGAGGCTGAGACAGGAGGATTGCAGGTATGAGACCAGCCTCAGAAACTTAGTGAGACTCTCAGCAACCTGGCGAGACCCTGTTTCAAAATAAAAAATAAAATAAGGCTGGGTGTGTAGCTCAGAGGCAGAATGCCCCTGGGTTCAATCCCCAGTATCAAAAAGAAAAAAAAAAAAAGAAGTCTGAAGCAATTGATTATGATAGAAATCCATGCTTGTTGTAAAAAATTAATACATTACCCCTGCAAGTTCAAGGGTCACAGTTCCCTAGAGAGAATCAAAGTTAGAAGCATGCATATTCTTTCTGACGTGTGTGTGTGTGTGTGTGTGTGTGTGTGTGTGTGTGTGTGTGTTACTGGGGATAGAACCCAGGGGCATTCTACCTCTAAGCTACACATCCAACCCTATTTTATTTTATTTTATTTATTTATTTATTTATTGCAGTACTGGGGATTGAACCCAGGGGCATTCTACCTCCGAGCTACACCCCAGCCCTATTTTTTATTCTTTATTTGGAAACAGGGTCTCACTAGGCTGATGAGAGTCTCACTACTTGCTGGGGCTGTCCTCGAACCTGCGATCTTCCTGTCTCAGCCTCACAAGTACTGGGATGACAAGTATGCACCAACCACCATGCCCGTCTCTTGTGTGTGTATGTGTGTGTGTGTGTGTGTGTATGTGTGTGTGTGTGTGTGTGTGTGGTGCTGGGAATTGAACCCAGGGGCATTCTACCCCTGAGCTACACCCCCAGCCCATTTGTTTTTTTCTTTGAAAACAGGGTCTTGCTAAGTTGCAGAGGGCCTCTCCATGTTGCAGAGGCTGGCCTCCAACCTGCGATCCTCCTGTCTCAGCCTCCCAAGTACTGCGATGACAGATGTGCACCACCACGCCCAGCTTTATTTCTTTAGTTATTCTTTGGTACCGGGGAGGTGTCACCTGGCAGGTGGTGGGCCCTTCCCTAGGAAGCCCGGGAAGTCCTGTTCCATCTCTCTTGCTCCCGTTCGATCGTGCAGGGGACCCCAACACACACACTATTGCTCCATCCCTGTGTTTCGCATGCAGACGGTACTGCTGTTTCTGGCTTCGGAGACTCGAGCTGCACTGAGTCCCTGGTGTGCGGCGCGGTTTGGGGCCCTTTCTTTGGCTTTCTGGAGCGCTGTCACGCTGTCACGTGGGCCTGCAGCCCTGGGGACCCGGAGCACGCGGGGGGCCAGGAGCCCAAGTCCGGGGCTGCAGGCCAGCGCTGGGCGCCGCCATCACCGAGCTGGGGCGCAGCCCTCCCTGCGCTGCTCGGCCCCATCCCTCTTCCCTCCCGTGACACACTGTGGTGGGAGTGCGGCGAATCGTTTCATCTCTCCGTAAGAAAAAGCTGAATTTACAGTCGCACCCCCGACCTGGCCCGTAACTCAAGCGCTCATCCCGCTCCGCGGCTGAATATACGGCCCCGCCATTTCATTAAACAACATACAGGAATAATTAGTTCAGCCGCGATGCCTCACAACAAAAGCCCTTGATTTAGTTTAATGTTATAAGTTGTTCCCTTTTGATGTGCAAGAACACATCTGGGGTCTAGAAGAAAGCAGGAAGAAAAATAGAGGCCGCTCGGTCGGGCCGGGGGTGAGGGTTTCCCCAGCATAGTCAGGCAGTAACCCTTTGCTACCAGGCCGGGCGAGCGGGGCCAGATCCTCGCCGAAATGGTGCGTGCGGAGCCGGGCGTGATGGCGCATGCCCGTCATCCCAGCGCTTGGGAGGCTGAGACGGGAGGATCACAGGTTCGAGGCCAGCCTTGGCGATTGAGTGAGACCCTTGGCAGCTTAGCTAGACCCTGTTTCCCAAGTTAAAAATGAAATAGGGCCAGGGGTGTAGCTGGAGGTAGCACGTGCTTGGGTTGAATCGCCAGTACCACAATAACAACAACAACAATAATAAAACATATATATATATATAATTTTTTTGTGTGTGTGGTACTGGGGATTGAACCCAGGGGCATTCTACCTCCGAGCTACACCCCCAGCCCTATTTTTTATTCTTATTTGGAAACAGGGTCTCACTAAGTTGCGGAGGGCCTCACTAAGTAGCTGAGGCTGGTCTTGAACCTGCGATCCTCCTGTCTCAGCCTCCCAAGGACTGGGATTACAGGCATGCGCCACCACGCCCGGCTTGCAGCCCTATTTCAATTCATTAGGAAACAAGGTCTTGCTATGTTACTGAGGGCCTCGCTCAGCTGCCAAGGCTGGCCTCGAACCTGCGATCCTCCCGCTTCAGCCTCCCAAGTAGCTCCCCGGTCCCCTTTCTGAGGCTCTGCACCTAGAGTCAGGTGTCCTGTCAGCCAGCAGGAGCTACCTCGCCTTGCCGGGGACGGCAGCTCTCGGAGTCTCCCCTGTAATCTCTCTCTCCACCCGGCCCTCATTTTAATCTTCAAAATTGCGCCTGGCTTGAGAGCAGTAAAGCCGGGAACGGTAAACATTCATGCCTCGGCGAGCCGGGCGGCTCCATTACCGCTCGAGACTGGGAGAATTACCTGGGGATTCTGTCTGGGCATGGCCTCATCTCTCTGCGATAGAGCGCGGCTCACCTGTCCTTCCCCAAACAGGCTTTGCGGGAGCTTATGCACCTGGCCGTCCCCGCACCCAGGGGACAGCTCGGCATGCCTGCCCCACGCGTGTCGCCAGCCAGGGCTCCCCGGGCTCCCTCTTCCCCCTTCTCATGCCCCGGCTCCTCTTCTCATGACAAAGTTACAGACCAAGACGCCAAATCTTTTTATTTATTTATTTATTTATTTATTTATTTATTTATTTATTTTTGTGGTACTGGGGAGTGAACCCAGGGGCATTCTACCTCTGAGCTCCACCCCCAGCCCTATTTTTTATTCTTTATTTTGAAACAGGGTCTCACTGAGTTGCAGAGGGCCTCACTAAGTAGCTGAGGCTGGCCTTGAACCTGTGATCCTCCTGTCTCAGCCTCCCAAGGACTGGGATGACAAGCATGCGCCACCACGCCCGGCAAAGATGCCAAATCTTAATAGGGGACCAAGTTCAGTTCTTGAGTCTGCGCCCTGGTCCCCATCCTGGGCACCCGGAATGTAGTAGGTGCTCAGGAAGTGGCCAGGCGCTGTAGTGCACGCCTGTCAGCCCAGGACTTGGGAGGCGGAGAACGGAGGATCACGGGTTCAAGGCCAGCCTCAGCTACTTAGTGAGGCCTTCCGCAACTTAGACCCTGTTTCAAAATAAAGAATAAAAAATCGGGCTGGGGGTGGAGCTCAGAGGTAGAATGCCCCTGGGTTCCATCCCCAGAACCACAAAAAAATAAAAAAATAAAAAAACACAGTATCTTGTTTAGTTGCAGAGGCTGGCCTCGAACCTGTGATCCTCCTGTCTGAGCCTCCCAAGTGCTGGGATCACAGACGTGTGCCACCACACTCAGCTTATTTTTTTTATTTTGAGACAGGGTCTCGCTGAGTTGCTGAGGGCCTCACTTAGCTGCTGAGGCTGGCCTCAAACCTGCGAGGCTCCTGTCTCAGCCTCCCAAGTACTAGGATCACAGGTGTGCGCCATCACGCCCGACTGTGGGTTTTGAGAAGTCCCGCTAAACAGAAGGGTAGTCCTGGAACTGGGGGGACCTTTCTCTCCACCCCAGAACTGCTCCTTCGAGCCCCAGGCACCGTAGGCTCCGCGCTCAGGCCCCAGGGCCACAGCTATGGCTGGGACCTCGCTCCATGTTGGCGCTGGCAAGGCGGCCCCGAGGACGGAGCTGTCTCCTCTTCTCCCCTCCCCAGGATTCCTAACCCTCCAAAAAACCCAGGGGTCGTTGAAAACAATTGAAGCCCAGCTGTATGGAAAAACAGAAGAACGCAATGTCGCTGTAATTCAATTTAAAGTTTTATGGGTTGACAAATCCCCCGGGTGGCTGGGCGGAGCGGCGAAGGGCCTCCTGGCAGGCCCTTGTCACTTTTACGGTGCTGCGACTGGGAGGTTAACAGCCCGGGTTTGTTTGTGAGGGCGCATGGACGGGCAGGGCCTGGGCGGCCTTCCTCCCCCGAGTGCCACCCTGTAGCCAGCACCACACCGGGCCCCAAAATGAACCTGCCTGTCCACCGGAGGTCCCTGGTGGCACATGCCTCAGTTGGGAGGCTAGGACGGGAGGACCACAGGTTTGAGGCCAGCCTCTGCAACTTAGTGAGACCCTCAGCAACCTAGCGAGACCCTGTTTCCAAATAAAAACTAAAATAGGGGTGGGGGTGTAGCTTGGAGGTAGAATGCCCCTGGGTTCCATCCCCAGCACCAAAAATAAAATAAATAAAGAGATGGGAGTTCAAGCCGGGCCTGAGTGCACTGGCAGGGGCAGGAGCAGACAAACAAGGCCCCGCCCTATCTCTGATCTTGGATTGGGAGGAGGCGGTTTTTCATGTCTAAACTCGGGGTCCCAGAGAACAGCTCCCCTGGCCCCCTCCACAGCAGCGCACAATCGGCCTTTTGTGTGAGGCCCCTTTGGAATTTTTGCATAGAATAGAGCCGCCCGTGGGTCGCCAGCACCGCTCCCCAGTCTTGAGGGAGATGCAGGTAGGAGGGGCAGCATCTCGGGCTGCCAGGAGCCCATTCCCTGGCCCGGTGCCCAGGGCAGCGGGGCCCAGTAAGACTGCAGAGGCGGGGCCTCCCCCGGCCTCCTCCACCTTCCTTCCCTGGCCTCCCGCCGCCTTCCTCAGGAATACCGCAGCCCAAGTCCTTGCTTTCTGCAGCAGCGCACGCCTGTCATCCCAGAACTCGGGAGGCTGAGGCCGCAGGATCACAGTGTGGAGGCCAGCCTCAGCAACTTAGCCAGGCCCTCAGCCACTTGGTGAGAACCTGTCTCAAAATAAAAAGAGCTGGGGGTGGAGCTCAGAGGTAGAATGCCCCTGGGTTCAATCCCCAGTAACCACAAAAAGAAAGAAAGAATGAGTTGGGCGTGGTGGCGCACCCTTGTCATCCCATTTCTTGGGAGGCTGAGACAGGAGGATCTGGGTTCGAGGCCAGCCTCAGCTACTTAGTGAGCCCCTCCGCAACTTTGTGAGACCCTGTTTCCAAATAAAGAATAAAAAGTAGGGCTGGGGGGTGTAGCTCAGAGGCACAATGCCCCTGGGTTTAATCGCTAGTACCACAAAAAAAGAATTAATTAATTAATTAATTAATTAATGAAGGAAACCATTCTAGGGGAGTTGAGGGTTGAGGGAAGGGGATGGGATTAGGGGTCTTCAACTCAACGTCAAGTCTTAAAGTACTACTGACACAGTCATAGTGCTCAGTCCTAGGTTGCAGGAACAGTGTAATTATTAGATCCTTTGAGTCTCTGTACTTTTTTTTTTTTTTTTTGGTGCTGGGAATTGAACCTGGGGCATTCTCCCTCTGAGCTACACCCCCAGCCCTTTTTATGTTTCGTTTAGATATAGGGTCTTGCTAGGTTGCTGAGGGTTTTCACTAAGTTGCTGACACTGACCTCTAAGCTGCAATCCTCCTATCTTAGCCTCCCAAGTCCTGGGATGACAGGTGTGTGCCAACGTCTTAATTTATTTATTTATTTATTTATTTTTTTTTTGCAGTACCGGGGATTGAACCCAGGGGCGTTCTACCTCTGAGCTCCACCCCCAGCCCTATTTTTTATCCTTTATTTTGAAACCGGGTCTCACGAAGTTGCGGAGGGCCTCACTAAGTAGCTGAGGCTGGCCGCGAACCCGGATCCTCCCGTCTCCACCTCCCAAGTACCGGGATTACAAGCGTGCGCCACCACACCCAGCTTATTTTTTTTATTTTTATTTTATTTTTTGTGGTATAGGGGATGGAACCCGGGGGCATTCTACCTCTGAGCTCCACCCCCGGCCCTATTTTTTATTCTTCATTTTGAAACAGGGTCTCACTAAGTTGCAGAGGGCCTCACTAAGTAGCTGAGGCTGGCCACGAACCCAGATCCTCCTGTCTCAGCCTCCCAAGTACTGGGATGACAAGCGTGTGCCACCACGCCCAGTGTGCCAACGTCTTTAATTTCTGTAAAAATATCCAGGGGTGGTGCTGAGTCCCCAAGGCTGATCTGCATTTCCATTCCACGGTCCCAGGGGAGCTGCCAGGGCGCCCGGACCTGGGGTGCCAGCCTCTGCGGCCGAGGGAGGAGGCCGGGCCTTCTGCACCCTGCCTTTGGCTTCTTGTGCACGAGACGCGATTACATGCATTAGATGAAGAGAAACGTCTTATCTGTGCCCGGCCCGGCTCGCAGTACGCGCGACCAAATTGAAACCTTATTAGACCAAATTGGTGAGGGCTGATGGAGCCAAACCTAGACTCATCTTAAAAAGCTTGTTTTATTCCCCTCTCCGGTCTGCGCCGCTTTGAATCCAAGTAACTGATCCCTCCGTAAGCTCATTACTGTCAAACCGCCCGGCCCTGCCCCCCTCCGATTTACATTTTATTAAGTAATGATGAAGTCGCAGGGCACAGCAGGGGCTTCCGGGCCCATTCGTGGACGGAAAACGGATGCTAGTGGTCCAATCTCATTACAACAGGACCGGCACCACAGACGGCGACGCACGTGGGAGGCTGCTTTGCTCAAGCATCCCTCCATCCATGCAGTTCCAGAGGGATCCCGAATGCCACTCATCCCTGGCAGTTTGTCCTGGTGGTGTGGGACCGTCACCAGACAGAACAAGCGCTACCGGCCGGCATGGTGGCACACGCCTGTCATCCCGGTACTTGGAAGGCTGAGATAGGAGGAACGCAGCTTCGAGGCCAGCCTCTGCAACCTAGTGAGGCCCATAGCAATTTAGTCAGACCCTGTTTCAAAATCAATAATAAAATAGGGCTGGGGGTGTAGCTCAGAGGTAGAATGCCCCTGGGTTCAAAACCCAGTACCATGCTGGGCGCGGTGGCACACGCCTGTCATCCCAGTACTTGGGAGGCTGAGACAGGAGGATCACAGATTTGAGGCTGGCCTCAGTAACTTAGCAAAACGCTGTTTCAAAATATAAATAAAATAGGGCTGGGGATGTAGCTCAGAGGTGGAAGTCTCCTGGGTTCAATCCCTAGTACCATGCTGGGCGTGGTGGTACACACCTGTAATCCCAGTACTTGGGAGGCTGAGCTAGGAGGATGGCAGGTTTGAGGCCGGCCTCTGTAACTCAGCGAGACCCTCAGCAACTTAGTGAGACAGTGTTTCAAAATAAAAATAAAATAGGGCTGGGGGTGTAGCTCAGAGGTAGAAAGCCCCTGGGTTCAATCCCCAGTGCCACCAAAAGAAAAAAAATGGAGAGAGGGCACAGGGGGTGGGGGGCAATAAAGCAGGCAAGCAAACCGTTTCTGCAGCTCCGGTTGTTGCTTGCTCAGCACTCTAGCCCTTTCTGAGTCACAACGAGGCTGACCCATCATCCGGGTCCGTTATTCTTCATAAAAACCCTACGAGGCGGGTCAGGATTTTTACATTCAATTTTATGGATGAAGAGACAGAGGTTCAGGATGTCTCCAAGGTCACAAAGCAACGTGGATAAGAATCAGGACAATAAATGCTGCACCGCGAGGCCGGTTTGACACTCCCCGGCCTCGGCTCCTCAACAGCTGAGCAGGAGCCACGCGGGGACAGGCGGGCGGCTGAAGCTGGGGTCCCCGCCCGCCAGGCTCCCGGGGCGCAGAGTGCCTCTGGATTCTGGGGTGTTTTTGTTGTTGGTGGTGGTGGTGCTGGGGATTGAACCCAGGGGTGTTCTACCTCCAAGCTACACCCTGAACCCTTTTTATTTTTTATTTGGAAACAGGGTCTCGCTAAGTTGCGGAGGGCCTCACTAAGTAGCTGAGACTGGCTGCAAACCTGCGATCCTCCTGTCTCAGCCTCCCAAGTACTGGGATGACAAGCGTGCGCCACCACGCCCGGCTTATTTTATTTTTGTACTGGCGATTGAACCCAGCAGTATTCTACCTCCAACCTACATCCCCAGCCCTATTTTATTTTTTATTTGGAAAGTGGCTGAGGCTGGCCTCCAACCCATGATCCTCCTGTCTCAGCCTCCCAATTACTAGGATCACAGGTATGCACCACCACGCCCAGCTTCAAAACAACCTTTGATAAAGGTGGCTAAGCTGGGTGCGGAGGTGCATGTCTGTGTTCCCAGTACTTGGGAGGCTGAGAAGAGAGAATCGCAGGTTGGAGGCCAGCCTCAGCCACTTAGTGAGACCCTCAGCAACTTAGTAAGACCCTATTTCAAACTAAAAAATAAAATAGGGCTGGGGGTGTAGCTTGGAGGGAGAGCGCCCCTGGGCTCAATCCCCAGTACCTCCCCCCCACACACACGCCAAGGCCGTCTGTCTGCTTGTCCTTGTTTCCAGACCGGGCCTGGCACGCAAAGGGCACTTAATAAATACGTGTTGAGTGGCTGTGTGTCCGCTGTCTCAGCCACTCAGCACGGGTATTAGGAAGGGTTTGGTGAGTGAGTTGTAGAATCGATGGCTAGAGTCTGTCAGACCGTCCAGACCCTGAACCGCTGGATGGAAAGCCTGCTTCTACCATTCTTAGGTTGCTGGGTTACCAAATTTTCTATGTTTTTAGAGTTCTAATTCAGTTTTCTGGGTTTTTTTTTTGTGTGTGTGTGGTGGTACTGAGGATTGAACCCAGGGGCATTCTACCTCTGAGCTACACCCCCAGCCTTTTTTATTTAGAAACAGTTGTGGAAGGTCTCCCTAAGTTGACAAGGCTGGCCTCAAACTTGCGATCCTCCCTTTTCGGCCTCCCAAGTACAAGCATGTACCCCCGCGCCCGGCTAGTTTTGAATTCTTGGAGCGTGGAGCGTCGGTGGGTGGGAGCGGCACGGGGTGGGAAGGCCGCTCGCCCGGCCGCTGCCGCCTTCCTGGGAAGAAAGAGTTGGGCTGTGGGCAAGCGGCGCCCCGTAAGACGATCCTGGGGCTCCCCCGTGCTGCATTCCTCCGCCCGACCTCCCTGTGTCCCTCACGGACCTCCAGAGCTGTGTCGCGTTTCTTCTTGATTGATCTTGGCTGTGGCTTCTGACACCTCGTGTCTCATTTTCTCTGCCCCTGACCCCTAGGGTGGGTAGTTAATGATCTTTAAACAAACACTGGAGTATGACAGTTCTGGAAGGTTCCTGGGCTGGTGCGTCAGGAGCGCAGCACCGCCCCACATCCAGGCAGGGAAGCGCGGCTTGGTGGCGCATGCCTCTCATCCCAGTACTTGGGAGGCTGAGGCAGGAGGATCGCAGATTGGAGGCCAGCCTCAGGTACTTGGTGAGGCCCTCAGCATCTTAGTGAAACCTTGTTTCAAAATAAAAAATAAAAAGGGGAGCCGGGCGTGGTGGCGCACGCTTGACATCCCAGTCCTTGGGAGGCTGAGACTGGAGGATCCGGGTTCGCGGCCAGCCTCAGCTACTTAGTGAGGCCCTCCGCAACTTAGTGAGACCCTGTTTCAAAATAAAGGATAAAAATAGGGCTGGGGGTGGAGCTCGGAGGTAGAATGCCCCTGGGTTCAATCACTCACACACATGCACACGCACACGCACACGCACACACACGTACGCGCTATTTCATCTCATCCCGACACCGTCACAGAGGGAAAGCGCGTTCATCTCGTGAACATTTCTTTGGGACTCTTCCTGTGTCTGTTCCTGATTTGCAAACGGTGGCAGCAGCAGTCTGCCCTGTGCAGGAGTCACTGTTATCTTTGAAAAACTGCGATAATATCAGGTTACCCCTTGGCCTAAGCCCTGGGCGACTTCCGGGCAGCCAGTGCAATACGCGCAGGCAGGCGCCCAAGCCGTGGCCCTCCTGCCCGGCCCCAGCCTTCCCGCCTCTTTGTTTATTTCTTTTTCTTTTCTTTTTTTTTTTTGTGGTACTGGGGATTGAACTCGGGCATACTACCTCTGAGCTCCACCCTCAGCCCTATTTTTTATTCTTTATTTGGAAACCAGGGTCTCACTAAGTGGCTGAGGGTCTCACTAAGTCGCTGAGGCTGGCCTCGAACCTGTGATCCTCCTGCCTCAGCTTCCCGTGTCCTGGCTCTGTCTCTTCGGGGTGGCGCTCACTGTGTCCCCGGGGGGCGTCTGCGATCCGGTGGCCCGTGGGCGTCACGCTCCCTCCCTCTCGCCCGCAGGTGGTGAAGAAGGTGAAGTCCATGCAGATGTTCCACACGCCCGTCACCTCCGCCATGCAGGGAGACCGGCTGGGCATCTGCGTCACGCAGTTCGACCCCAAGCTGCTGGAGCGGGGGCTGGTGTGCAGCCCGGAATCCCTGCACACCGTGCACGCGGCCGTCGTGTCCGTGGAGAAGATCCCGTACTTCCGGGGCCCGCTGCACACCAAGGCCAAGTTCCACATCACCGTGGGCCACGAGACGGTCATGGGCCGCCTGATGTTCTTCAGCCCCGCGCCCGAGCGCTTCGCCCAGGAGCCCGTGCTGGACTCCTTCGACTTCGCCAGCGAGTACCTCTTCCAGGACCAGTACCTGTGCCCGGACTCGGCGACTGACGGCGACACGGCCGGTCCGGCCCCCGAGGGCCGCTGTCCCAGGCAGCAGTGGGCCCTGGTGGAGTTTGAGAAGCCGGTCACCTGCCCCCGGCTGTGCCTGGTCATCGGCTCCCGGCTGGACGCGGACATTCACAGCAACACGTGCCGCCTGGCCTTCCACGGCGTCCTCCTGCACGGGCTGGAGGACAAGAACTATGCCGAGAGCGCCCTGCCCGCGCTCAAGGTCTACAAGCTGAAGCACAGACAGGGCCTCGTGGAGCGGGTAAGTCGCCTCCCCCAAAATTAAAGAGTAGCTGGGCGTGGGGATGCACACCTGTCACCCCAGGACTTGGGAGGCTGAGGCAGGAGGATCGCAGGTTGGAGGCTAGCCTCACAACTTAGAGAGACCCTGTCTCATTTTAAAAAGTAGCTGGGTGTGGTGGCGCACGCTTGTAATCCCAGTACTTGGGAGGCTGAGGCAGGAGTATCGTAGGTTGAAGGCCAGCCTCAGCAACTTAGCGAAGGCCCTCAGCAGCTTAGCGAGACCCCATTTCAAGAAATATTTTTTAAAAAAAGTAAGCTGGGCCGGGCGTGGTGGCGCACACTTGTAATCCCAGTACTTGGGAGGCGGAGACCGGAGGATCCAGGTTCGCGGCCAGCCTCAGCTAATTAGTGAGGCCCTCCACAACTTCATGAGACCCAGTTTCAAAATAAAGGATAAAAAATAGGGCCGGGGGTGTAGCTCGGAGGTAAAACACCCCTGGGTTCAATTCCCCGGTACCACAAAAAAAAAAAAAAAAAAGTAAGCCGGGTGTGGAGGCACACACCTATAAGCCCAGGACTTGGGCGGCTGAGTCAGGACGATCGCAGGTTCGCGTCCAACGTCAGCTACTTAGTGAGGCCCTCTGTGACTTAGCGAGACCCTGTTTCAAAATAAAAGTAAAATATTACTGGGGTGTAGCTCAGAGGTAGAATGCCTCTGGGTTCAATTTCCTCCCAGTAAAAAATTTAAAAAATAATAAAATAGGGCCAGGCATGGTGGCGCACGCCTGTCATCCCAGTACTTGGGAGGCTGAGACAGGAGGATCGCAGGTTAGAGGAAAGCCCCAGCTTGTAGTGAGACCCTCAGCAACTTAGTGAGACCCTGTTTCAAAATCAAAATAAAATCGGGCTGGGGGCGAATGCCCGTAACCAGGGTTCGCTGGGGCCCAGCACATGCGCACTGTTGCTAATGGCTGCTTCTGTGCCACGGGGCAGAGTTCAGGAGCTGAGACAAAGCCCAGACGAGGCACTGTGAGGACTCAGCCCTGCAGTTCCGCAGCTGTAACTCAACACCAGCTCACCCACCGCGCCGCTTTAGTTATTTACTTTTATTACCAGTGCATACCCGTCATGTCAAAACAAGAAAAGAAAAGCAGAGAAGAAGCCGGGCATGGTGGCGCTCACTTGGAATTGCGGTACTTGGGAGGCTGAGATAGGAGGGTCGCAGGTTTGAGGCCAGCCTCAGAATTTAGCGAGACCCTATTTTTGTTTTGTTTTGTATTTTGGTATTAGGGCTTGAACTCAGGGGCCTTCTACCTCTGAGCTTCACTCCCAGCCCTATTTTATTTTTTATTTGGAAAAAGGATCTCACTAAGTTGCAGCGGGCCTCACTAAGTTGCTGAGGCTGGCCTCCAACCTGCAATCCTCCTGTCTCAGCCTCCCAAGGACTGGGATTACAAGCGTGCACCACCGCGCCCGGCTGAGACCCTGTTTCAAAATATAAAATAAAAAGGGACTGGGTTTGTGGCTCCAAGATAGAATGCCTCTGGGTTCAATCCCTAGTGACAAACACACAGAAAAACAGCAAAGAAATGAAAGGAGACTTCAGATGTCGCACTTTAAGGCTTGGTGGGGTGTGGTTCTTATTTTATTGAATTACATGGCAAAGCATTGTGTCTGCTGTTAGTTATGCTAATAGAATACAATGCATACTGACATCACAGTATTCTCAGCAAAACAGCCGTCAGAAAAGTGAAAAATTTTAAAGCAATATATCTCATCACAGAGGAGACAAAAAATAAAAAATGAGCCGGGCCACGCATGCGTGTAACGAACGCAGCGGTGCTCGCCTGTCATCCAGCGCTTGGGAGGCTGAGACCGGAGGGCCGCAGGTTGGAGGCCAGCCTCGGCAACTTAGTGAGGCCCTCGCAATTTAGCAAGACCCTGTGTCAAAATAAAGAATAAAAATAGGGCTGAGGGTGGAGCTCGGAGGTACAATGCCCCTGGGTTCAATCCCCGGTACCACAAAAAAAATAAATAAATAAATAAAATAAACTAGGGCTGGGGTGTAGCTCAGCAGTAGAACTCCTCTGGGCTCCATGTAGGAAAAGCTCAAGAACTTGGTGACCTTTGACTTGGAGCTGGAGCTGGGCTTTGAGCAGCTCCAGGCGAGACCCTGGGGGCCTTGGGGGGATGAGAAAGTGGGGGCCGGCGATCCACACCCAGGAACCGCTTCTGTGCTGCATAGAGGCCACGCCGGGCCTGGTGCAGGGCCCTTGACACAAAGGCCCACAGCCCAGGACAGCGGGAATCTGCGACAGGACCGGGCTTGACGAGGCGGAGGCGGGCGCGGCCATCCTCCACGCCAGACTCTCACTCTCTCTCTCTTTTTGTTTATTTATCTTTTTTTGTAGTACTGGGATTGAACCCAGGGCGTTCTGCCTCTGGGCTCCACCCCAAACCCGACAATTTTATTTTTTTATTTTGAAACAAGGTCTCACTAAATCGTGGAGGGCCTGGCTAAGTTGCTGGCCTCTAACCTGCGATCCTCCTGTCTCAGCCTCCCAAGTACCTGACTGACAGGCATGCGCCACCTTGCCCGGCTCTAGCCGGGCCCTTGAATGAGGCCGGCGGAGGGTATGAGGCGGCTCCAGTCCACCGGTGCTGGGGAATCCCTGGGGCAGGCGCCTGTGTAGAGGCTGTCCTCCCAGGAGGCCTGGGCCTCCACCTCATTCACCCACTGGTCTGACCCGGGCTCCCTGGCAGCCTACTCTGTTTGGCGCCACTGGGCTCCCTGGGACTGTCCCGACGGGGAACAGGTGGGGCCGGGAGCACTAGGCGCCCAGGACAGCCAGTGCCTGCCACGCTCACCGGCTCCCGGCGCCTCCACCCAGCCCTCCCGCCCTGCCCAAGCCTGGCCAGGAAACCAAGTCGTGCTGCCTGCTGGCACCCAAATCTCTCTCTCTCTCTCTCTCTCTCTCTCTCTTTTTGTGGTTGTGTTACTAGGGATTGAACCCAGGGGCATTCTACCTCCGAGCTGCACCCCCAGCTCTTTTTATTTTTTTTTGTTTGGAAACAGTCTCACTAAGTTGCTGAGGCTGGCCTGGAACCTGCGATCCTCCTATCTCGGTCTCCCAAGTCCTGGAATTCCAGGCCTGCGCCATCCCACCCCACTTCCAAAATCTCTCAACTCCCCATTGCAAGCAGGATCAGGACAGTAATGAATATCTCCGTGAATGCCTGGCCTCCTGTCCCTGGCTGAAGTGGGCCCCGGGCATGGCAGGTGGGGCGGGTGGATGCGGGTGAGACCCGGGCTAGAGGGGAGAGGCCCAGCCAGGTAGCCCACCAGGCTCCGGGGCCCAGAGAACCACCCTTGGTATCCTTACTGGAAAAATGGGCCATACTCCTGCCCCGTGGGATGGAATAAAGAAGGGCAGACACCAGCGCAGCTGGTCATAGTGGCGCACGCCTGTCATCCCACTGCTAGGGAGGCTGAGACAGGAGGAGCGCAGGTTGGAGGGCAGCCTCAGCAACTTAGTGAGACCCTCAGCAACTTAGCAAGACCCTCTTTCTTTTTTTGGTACTAGTGATTGAACCCCTACCTTCCCAGGGGCTTTCTACCTCCAAGCTACACCCCAGCCCTTTTTTAATTTTTATTTATTTATTTATTTATTTATTTATTTTTGCAGTACTGGGATGGGACCCAGGGGCATTCTACCACCAAGCTGCACCCCCAGCCCTATATTTTTATTCTTTATTTTGAAACTAGGTCTCACTAAGTTGCGGAGGGCCTCACTAAGTAGCTGAGGCTGGCCGCAAACCCAGATCCTCCGGTCTCAGCCTCCCAAATACTGAATGACAAGCATGCACCACCACGCCCGGACCTTTTTTTATTTTTTGTGTCTGGGTCTCACTAAGTTGCTGAGAGTCTCACTGTGTTATTGAGGCTGGTCTTGAACCTGCAATCCTCCTGTCTCAGCCTCCCAAGGACTACAGGCCTGTGCCACCACACCCAGTTATTTTATTTTATTTTATTTTTGAAACAGGGCCTCACTAAGTTGTCAAGGCTGTCCTCCAACCTGTGATCCTTCCATCTCAGCCTCCCAAGTTCTGGGCTGACGGGCATGTGCCACCACAGTTGGCTTGAGAGACCCTGTTTCAAGGACTTAAAAAAAGCCAGGCATGGTGGCGCACACCTGTAATTCCAGTACTTAGGAGACTGAAACAGGAGGATCCGGGTTCACAGCCAGCCTCAGCTACTTAATGAGGCCCTCTGCAACTTAGTGAGACCCTGTTTCAAAATAAAGAATAAAAAATAGGGCTGGGGGTGGAGCTCGGAGGTAGAGTGCCCCGGGTTCAATCCCCGGTACCAAAAACCAGGCAGTGCTGCCCCTGGCGCGGGGCGGCCGCCTTAGCAGCGGCTGTCATCCTCGCTGTTTACGTTGACCGCCTCCTGGCCCAGGTGCCAGGCTCCGAGCTGGCGTGGTGGCACGACGCGTCCCCTGCACTGCGTGGGGTCGGCCCAGGCACGCCAGGCATTGTGTGGCTGACACCGCTGGCGCCGGGCGGGAAGGCCCGGGGCCGGGCCGCAGGAGCCCCAGGCCTGGGCCCAACCAAGTGTAAACAGGCCGACGCCACCAGGAGCCCCGGCGGCTTTGAAGTCTGGCCCGGCGCTGCCTCGGGCTCGGCTCGGTCCCGCTCCAGTGCTGACGGCTTGTTAAATGGACCCGGGGGTACCAGGGAGCACTGGCCCGGGGCGCAGGCTCCTGCCCCGGCAGAGCCAGGGCGCCTGGCCCTCCTTCCCCAGCAGCCCCAGGTGGGACAGCCACTACAGCCCCGTCCCTGGAGAGATTGATGAGAGTCCTATCCAGGTGTGGTCTCCCAGGACTTGGGAGGCTGAGACAGGAGGGTCGCAGGTTGGAGGCCAGCCTCAGCAACTTAGCCAGGCCCTACACAACTTAGTGAGACCCTGTTTTAAAATAAAACATAAAAAGGGCTGGGTGTGTAGCTGAGGAAGAACGCCCCTGGGTTCCACCCCCAGCACCACAAAAAAGAAAAGAAGCGGAATGGCTGTCCCCGTGATGTGACCCAGGCTCTGCCACCAGCACCGCGACAGCCAGGGGGCTAGGCCGGTGTGGCGTGGAGGTCGGGCTGGCTCCAGGACTGTGTGCTGGGCCAGGGCAGGGGATGGAATCCAGGGGCATCTATGTCCAAGCTACACCCCCAGCCCTTTTTATTTTTTATTTTGAGACAGGATCTTCCTTAGTTGCTGAGGGTCTCGCTAAGTTGCGGAGGCTGATCTCAAACCTGCGATCCTCCTGTCTCAGCCTCCCAAGTACTGGGATGACAGGTGTGCACCGCCACGCCTGGTCTGGTGATTAGGTTTCAGTGTATAAATTGCGGAGGGCCTCACTGAGTTGCCGAGGCTGGCTGCGAACCTGCGATCCTCCTGCCTCAGCCTCCCAAGTACTGGGATGACAAGCGTGCGCCACCACACCCGGCTAACAGCAACCTTTTTTTAGAGAAAGACAGTGAGGTTCAGAGAAATCCCTGGCTCATAGAACTGTAAGAGGCAGGGGCCAAACTCAGAGCGTCCAAAGTTCCCCGATTTTTTTTTTTTTCGATACTGGGGATTGAACCCAGGGGCCTTCTACCTCCGAGCTCCACCCCCAGCCCTATTTTATTTTTTTATTTGGAAACAGGGTCTCCTCGCTAAATTGCTGAGGCTGGCCTCGACCCTGCCATCCTCCTGTCTCGACCTCCCAAGTCCTGGGCTCCCAGGTGAGTTCTGAGGCACCGGCCCAGTGCTCCAGTTTGAATTGGAGTCGTGGTTTCAGAACTTGGCAGTTCCCACGCTTCTTGGCAGGAGCCGAGCCCTGCAAGAGACACACATGTAACGACATAATTACCTGCGCCAGCAGCCAAGTCCCGCTCCGCTCCAGCCGGGACAATGGGGACGCGCCTGGCACGCAGCGACAGCAGGACCTCCGCAGGCAGCCTGTGGCTCCAGCCACCGTGGCCAATAGAAGAGGCAAATGACTCATGTGAACAGTGAAAGTCCCCTCTGGGCTATTGTGAGCCCCGGGGTACTGGCGGGACTTCAGCATTGTCCCCAGAAACACCTGCCTAGTGAGTCCCTCATGCTCAATGGAGCCGTGTCGGACTGCCACCAGGGGATCCTACATGCTCCCGGAGGGGCCCCCTGACGGCCACTGCCTGCATCATGGGGCCTCTCCTTCCACTGGGAGAGCTTACGATGTGGAGAAGGGGCCGCTCCTCTCCGGCTTCCCTGCCCTTCTTCCTCCCCCCACTCTCTCTCTCTCACTTACACGCTCACACTAACAATGCATAAGAATAAGCAAAACCAAACCATAAACCAGGCATGGTGACGCGCACCTAGAATCCCAGTGTTTGGGAGGCCGAGACAGGAGGATCGCAGGTTCGAGGACAGCCTCAGCAAGTAATGAGACTGTCATCAACCTAGCAAGACCCTATTTCCAAATAAAAATAAAATAGGGCTGGGGGTGTAGCTCGGAGGTAGAATGCCCCTGGGTTCCATCCCCAGTAGAAAGGAAGGAAGGAGCCGGGCGTGGTGGCACACACCTGTAATCCTACTACCTGGAAGGCTGTGACAGGAGGATCCATAGGTTAGAGGCCAGCCTCAGCAACTTAGACCCTCTGCAACCTACTAAGACCCTGTTTCAAAATAAAAAAATAAGCCAGACGTGGTGGCGCATGCTTGTAATCCCAGTACTTGGGAGGCTGAGACAGGAGGATCACAGGTTCGAGGACAGCCTCAGCAAGTAGTGAGACTCTCATCAACCTAGCGAGACCCTGTTTCCAAATAAAAATAAAACAGGGCTGGGGGTGGAGCTCGGAGGTAGAATGCCCCTGCTTTTGAGGGGCAGCACGGGCCACTCGTGGGCAGAGACCACACAGGCATCCTGGCAGTGCGCCGCGTCCAGCCCCCCAAAGAGAAACCAAGACAGTGACTGGCGGGAGGGGACGTGTCACCCGCTCAGGGCTATTGTGCAGACAGGCCCGGCCATAAAACGAGACAGCGGGAGTGACAGAGACCCTCCCTTTGAACTTGAAATACTCTGAACTGTCACTCCGGGCCCCGATGGACCTCGGCAAGAGAGGACCCCTCCCGAGAGGTCACCGTGAAGCCCACTGGCTTGTCACCTTATCCCAGAGGCTTACAAAAATATTGTCATATTGTAGGTCAGCCTGCAGGGTCACGGGGACCAGCCGGCCTCACGCTGCCCGCTGGGTCGGCTCGAAACATAAATAAGTGCGCCAGAGTCCCAGGTTCCCGCCCTGCGCCTGGTCGATGTCGCGCTAAAACTACTTCCGGTCCTCTCGGTCTGCATTCAAGCCCCAGGCTTTTTGAAGTTTCCCCCGAAGTTAATAAAAATATGCCCGCCCTGTCTGCAAGACCCTGGCTGGGGGGAGACACTCCGCATCTGGCTTTGTAAAGTTAATATTTTATAGCCAAAAGAAAACAGGGGAGCCGGGCGTGGTGGTGCACGCCTGTCATCCCAGTACTTGAGAGGCTGAGACAGGAGGATCGCAGGTTCAAGGCCAGCCTCGGCAACCATAAGAAATTAAAAAATCTAAAAATGATAGGGTGGCCAAGTTGTCACAATGGGGGGCTCAGCCTCAGTCCTGGGGAGCGGTGAGATGTCTGTGGTGTGGGTGAGGCTGCCTGGATGTGAGACGCGTAGCGGGGGAGGCTGGGAGCACCGGGTGGAGTCCCCGGGTGGGATAGTGAGGACCACAGGCAAGGAGCGAGGGCGGGAGAAGTCTTGAGGGTACTGGGCACCGTCTTTCTCCTGATGGAGGGCAGGGTTTCCCTGGTATATGTATATAGCTAAACTCACCAAACTGTTTCCTCTCACTGTGAGCATGCTACTGTGTATCTATCACTCACTGTGAGCATGCTACTGTGTATCTATCACTGTGAGCCTGCTACTGTGTATCCATCACTATGAGCATGCTACTGTGTATCTCACCATGAGCATGCTACTGTGTATCCATCACTCTATGAGCATGCTACTGTGTATCCATCACTCAATATGAACACGCTACTGTGTATCCATCACTCAATATGAACATGCTACTGTGTATCCATCACTCAATATGAACATGCTACTGTGTAACTATCACTCAATATGAGCATGCTACTGTGTATCCATCACTCACCATGAACATACTACTGTGTATCCATCACTCAATATGAGCTGCTACTGTGTATCTATCACTCAATATGAACATGCTACTGTGTAACTATCACTCAATATGAGCATGCTATTGTGTATCCATCACTCAATATGAACACACTACTGTGTATCCATCACTCAATATGAGCATGCTACTGTGCATCCATCACTCAATATGAGCATGCTACTGTGCATCCATCACTCAATATGAACATGCTACTGTGTATCCATCACTCAACGTGAGCATGCTATTATGTATCATCACTTAATATGAGCATGATACTGTGTATCCATCACTCAATATGAGCATTTACTGAGTATCACTATATGAGCATGCTATGTATCCATCACTCAACATGAGCATGCTACTGTGTATCATCGCTCAATATGAGCATGCTACTGTGTATCCATCACTCAATATGAGCATGCTACTGTGTATCCATCACTCAATATGAACATGCTACTGTGTATCCATCACTCAATATGAGCATGCTACTGTGCATCCATCACTCAATATGAGCATGCTACTGTGTATCTATCACTCAATACGAGCATGCAACTGTGTATCTATCACTCAATACAAGCATGCTACTGCATATCTATCACTCAATATAAGCATGCTACTGTGTACCTTTCACTCCATATGAGCATGCTACTGTGTGTCTGTCACTCAATATGAGCATGTTAGCTGGGTGTCATGGTGCACAACTGTAATCCCAGTACTTGGGAGGCTGAGATAGGAGGATGATAGATTTGAGTCCAGCCTCTACAACTTAGACCCTGTTTAAAAGTAAAAGATAAAAAGGGTGTAGCTTGGAGGAGGTAGAATGCCCCTGGGTTCAATCCCAGTTATCAAAAACAAGTAAACCTACTACAGACAGACAGGGGTGGCAGGAGGGTGCTGTGGGTCCCCATGCTGGGCAGCAGGGCTGGGCAGAGTGACGCCCTCTCTCCCGCTCCGCCCAGGATGGGGTGTCTGGGCTGTCAGCACACCCTCCTTGCAGCGCACCCTGGATAGCCGCGGGCACTAGGACCCGGGGGAGCTCCTCTGGCTGAGTCCTAAAGGACCGGGGTTCAGAGTGGGAAGGAGGTTAGCTAGTGGAAATTATTATTCTTATCATTATTTGTATCCGATTCATCAGTCACCGGGGAGAAGAGGGACGCGAGCACCTTTTATCTGCTGCTATGAATCAAATAGAATAGGATATGTTTTTCCAGAAGGTTTTTAGGGTAAACGAGACAGTTTCTGCTTTTCAAAACAATCCATCTGGGGCCCATGGCTGGGTCTTGGCGCCTCCCTTGGAGCAGAAGGGAGAGGGCTCTCTCTTTCTCTTTTTATTTTGTGTGTGTGGCACTGGGGATTGAACCCAGGGGCGTTCTCCACCCAAGCCACACCCCCAGCCCTTTTTATTTTTTTATTTGGAAACAGGGTCTCACTAGGTTGTTGAGGGTCTCGCTAAACTGTGGAGGCTGGCCTCGAACCTGTGATCCTCCTGTCTCAGCCTCCCACCTGAGTCCTGGGATTGCAGGCCTGTGCCACCATGTCCAGCCCCACTCCTTCTCTCGGGGTATCATCTTCTCAATTCTTCCTCTGTCTCCCCAAGTCCCCCATTTGTACGCAGCAGCAGCACACCCTGTGCCTCGCCCTGCTCTCGGCTGTTTAACAGGAAACTTCACTGTGCTCAGCCTGGTCTTCTAGATGCTTCTAGGCTTCTGCTGCTGAAACAACTGCTTCAGGGAGCGCCCTTGTGTGGGGAGCGCCATTTCCCAAGGGGACAGCGCATCTATCTGTAGGGTGCATGTGGGGCGTGGAGTTGATGTTCTAGAAGGTGTGTGTATTTGTAATTTTAGTTGCTGTTCATCGGGAAAGGTACTTATTTGTGTGTAGGGGGGTACTGGGGACTGAACCCAGAAGCATTCTACCTCCGAACTACACCCCCAGCCCTTTTTATTTTTTTATTTTGAAACAGCATCTTGCTAAGTTGCGGAGGGTCTCGCTAAGTTGCTGAGGCTGGCCTCCAACCTGCCCTCCTCCTGTCTCGGCCTCCCCAGGACTGGGATTCCAGGCAGGAACCACCTTTTATTTTATTTTTTAAATATTTATTTAGTTAGTTAGTTTTGGCGGTACCGAGAATTGAACCCAGGGAATTCTACCTCCGAGCTCCACCCCCAGCCCTATTTTTTATTCTTTTTTTTTTTTTTTTTTTTTGTGGTACCGGGGATTGAACCCAGGGGTGTTCTACCTCCGCGCTACACCCCCGGCCCTATTTTTTATACTTTATTTTGAAACCAGGTCTCACGAAGTTGCGGAGGGCCCCACTAAGTAGAGAGAGAGAGACAGGGAGAGAGAGAGAGAGAAAGAGAGAGAGAGAGAAAGAGCTGAGGCTGGCCGCGAACCCGGATCCTCTGGTCTCCGCCTGGATTACAAGCGTGAGCCACCACGCCTGGCCTTATTTTTTACTTTGAAACAGGGTCTCACTAAGTTGCAGAGGGCCTCACTAAGTAGCTGAGGTTGGCCGCGAACCTGCGATCCTCCTGTCTCAGCCTCCCAAATACTGGGATAACAAGTGTGCGCCACCACACCCGGCTTATTTATTTTGCAGAACTGGGGTTTGAACCCAGGTCCATCTACCTCTGAGCTACACCCCAGCCCTATTTTTTATTCTTTATTTTGAAACAGGGTCTCGCTAAGTTGCGGAGGGCCTCACTAAGTAGCTGAGGCTGGCCACGAACCCAGATCCTCTGGTCTCAGCCTCCCAAGTACTGGGATCACAAGCGTGGCCACCACGCCCGGCTTATTTTTTATTTTGAAACAGCGTCTCGCCAAGTTGCGGAGGAGCTTAGCGAGGGTCGCAGGGTCAGACGCCAGCGTGACCCCACCTCATTGCATCTCGCTAAGTTGCTGAGGCTGGCCTCCAACCTGCCCTCCTCCTGCCTCAGCCTCCCCAGGACTGGGATGCCAGGCATACGCCACCTTTTAAGCATCCACCACTAATGCTTTCTCTCTCTCTCTCTCTCCCTCCCTGGGCTGGCTGCGGGGCGCAGGCGATGGACGACTACAGCGTGATTGGCCGCTCCCTGTTCAAAAAGGAGACCAACATCCAGCTGTTTGTGGGGCTCAAGGTGCACCTGTCCACCGGGGAGCTGGGGGTCATCGACAGTGCCTTCGGCCAGAGTGGCAAGTTCAAGGTCTACGTCCCTGGTGAGTGCGACTGGAGCCTCGCGCTCCTGCGCGGCGCAGGGGCCAGAGATGGCGCCAACACCTTGCTCCCAGCTCGCGTTCCTCATGTGCAGCACACGCGACCTCCAGCTGGGAAGCCACTGGGGTCCTGGGGACAAGCCGGGCGTGAAGTCACAATCGAGTCTAAAGCTGGGCACGGTGGCGCACACCTGTTATCCCAGTTCTTGGGAGGCTGAGACAGGAGGATCACAAGTTGGAGGCTAGCCTCGGCAACTTGGCGAGACCCTCAGAACCCACCAAGACCCTGATTCAAAATAGAAAATGGGGCTGTGGCCGGGCCCTCCACTCCCCTTCCCCTGCCCGGGGAGACTGGGCCTGGGCTGGGCGGGGGCGGAGGGCTGCTGGAATTTTCTTGTCAGATGAGGTCTGCTTCCTGTCTGCCATCCGCACTTTTGAGGGAACATCTCTGGTGGGATCGCTTTATCCTCCCCCACCTCCCGATCCTCCCACCCTCCTCCCTCGGATTCCTCCTCGCTCTAACCTTTTTGAAGTGCCTTAATTGGGAAAGAATCTATAGCTGTCCAGAGCCGCCCGTGCCAGGGAAGGGGCGAGCGAGCGCTACGGCGGCCCTTGGAACCGGGAGAGCCTGGGTCCCCGGCCTCCCCTGAACTCCTCAGGGCAGGCTGAGCCAGGGAGCAGCCCTACCATCAGCCTGTGACCTTGGGCCACAAGGTCAGATGCCCGAGTGATTCCCCCCACCTTATCGCATCCAACTTTTATGTTAAACCTCCTGGTTAAAACCCAAAACCAAGCCAGGCGTGGTGGTGCATGCTTGTAATCCCAGGACTTGGGAGGCTGAGACAGGAGGATCGCAGGTTCGAGGCCAGCCTCAGCAATGTAGGAAGACTCTCAGCAACCTAGTGAGACCCTGTTTCAAAACAAAAAACAAAGCCGGGCATGGTGGCACATGCTTGTCATCCTAGTACTTGGGAGGCTGAGACTGGAGGATCCAGGTTCGTGGCCAGCGTCAGCTACTTAGTGAGGCCTCCGCAATTTAGTGAGACCCTGTTTCAAAATAAAAATAAAAAATAGGGCTGGGGGTGTAGCTCGGAGGTAGAATGCCCCTGGGTTCAATCCCTAGTACTGAAATAAAGGAAAAAATTAAAAATAAAATAATATAAAATTGGGCTGGAGGTGTATCTTGGAGGTAGAATGCCCTTGGGTTCAATCCCTAGCACCCCCCCCAAAAAAAGTGTGAGCCAGGCATGGTGACACACACCTTTAATCCTGGTACTTGGGAGGCCGAGACAGGAGGATCGCAGTTTCAAGGCCAGCCTCCTCAACTTAGTGAGACTTTGTCTCCAAGTAAAAACTAAAATGGGTTGGGGGTATAGCTCAGTGGTAGAATTCCCCTGGGGAGGGAGGGAAGGAAAGAGGAAAGGCAGCGTTAACATGGATTTCTTTCTTTTTGTGTGTGTGTGTGTGGTACTGGGGATTGAACCCAGGGGCATTCTACCTCCGAGCTACACCCCCAGCCCTATTTTTATTCTTTTTTTTTGAAACAGGGTCTCACTAAGTTGTGGAGGGCCTCACTAAGTAGCTGAGGCTGGCCTCAAACCTGTGATCCTCCTGTCTCAGCCTCCTAAGTACTGGGATGACAAGCGTGCGCCATCACGCCCAACTGTTAACATGAGTTTCTGACCCCTGGGAAACCAGAAAGAGTTCCGAATTGGCACAAAGGCTTGGGGACCTCGCCCCGTGGGCTTGCGGCCCTCTGTCCCCGAATGAGAAATGAGATTTCTGTCCCCAAACTCCCCTGGCCTCTTCCTGTCCCCATGGAGAGTCAGGCCTGGCCAGGTGCCTGTCTCCAAACCAGATGTCTGAGGTAGTTTGGAAGCGAGGAGAAATGGCGAGCTTGCCCGTTTTATAACCTCAGAGCAGCAGGAACGCTGAGCCCAGCCGGTGTGTGCCGGGGAAGTTAGACAGAAGTCCCCGGCCCCAGCGTTAGGCTTGATTTAGCTCCTCTGTCTCGTCTCTGCAAAGACTGCCCTTTGTGTGTCTAGATTATATGGGGTAATATAACGTTTTGTGCTCTGTCTCTTCAATTAATATTATACAAGGTTATTGTTCCTTTACTATTTTACTGTCTAGACTTTTTTTTTTTGTGTGTGTGTGTGTGGTGCTGGGGATTGAACCCAGGGGCAATCTACCTCCGAGCTCCACCCCCAGCCCTATTTTATTTTATTTTATTTATTTTTTTGGCACTGGGCATTGAACCCAGGGGCATTCTACCTCCGAGCTACACCCCCAGCCCTATTTTATGTTTTAGTTTTATTTTTTTATTTGTGTGGGGAGGGTGCTGGGTATTGAACCCAGGGGGTGTTCTACCTGCGAGCTATACCCCCATCCCTATTTTATTTTTTTATTTTGAAACAGGGTCAAGCCGGGTGTGGTGGCGCATGCTTGCAATCCCAGTACTTGGGAGGCTGACACAGGAGGATCTGGGTTCGCGGCCAGCCTCAGCTGCTTAGTGAGGCGCTCTGCAACTTAGTGAGACCCTGTTTCAAAATAAAGAATAAAAAGTAGGGCTCGGGGTGGAGCTCAGAGGTAGAATGCCCCTGGGCTCAATCCCCAGCACCGCAAAAAAAAAAAAATTGAAACGGTCTCACTAAATTGCCAAGGCTGGCCTCCAACTTGCAATCCTCCTGCCTCAGCCTCCCCAGTACTGGGATCACAGGTGTGTGCCACTGCACCTGGCTTGGCATGTCGCACTTCTACCAAGGTGGCTCTTTGTCCTCTGGTACTGGCGTGTCTGATCCAAAAGCCCAGCACCAAGGCCTGAACCCGAAGCCTAGACCCAGGCCTGTCATGGCAGCTTCTCCACACCCTGCAAGAGGGCTATGGCTGCAGCTCAGTTCGGGTGGCTGGGGGGCTCCTCAGGGCCGTTAAAGAAGGAGTCCCCCCTCGCTAGACTCCTGTTGGACCTGCGCCCGCTGCATCCCTAGGACCTAGCCACCGGCAGGCTAGCCAGGGATCTGTTCCAGGTAATAGGGAGCCATAGAGAGTTCTAGACAGAGGACTATGGGGTGTGTGTGGATAGTAGTTGTGCTGCCAATGGCAGGGCCTGGTGGACAGCCCAGGGCCGCCCCTGAGAGCTCCCCACCAGCATGGGACCAGCCGCCAACCCCGCCGGCCACTGCGACATTAGAAATGACACACACCCCAGGGAAGAGCCGCTGGAGCGGGGCCGGGACCCAGCCTGCCAGACAAAGACGATATTATAAATAACCGTAGATGCCGAAGATAGGGGAGAAAGCAGAACAGAACTGAAGAATTTTACAAGACGGCCCGCTCGCGAAGATGGATGGGGTAACACAATACGTCGAAAATATCTGCCATTAACAAAACACAGCGCACGGGACACGAGCCATCTGCCAGCACTCAGCCATGCAGGCCGGCTTCGCTCCCCGACCTCGGCCTCCGGCTCCCCACAAAGACGCCGAATGGCGGGCGGGGGGCTGCCCTGGTAGCAGCCAGAGGCCTGTGAGCTAGGACCTTTCTAGAAGGAAGTGCCCAGCGGGTGCAGCGGCGCACACCTGTCATCCCAGGACTCGGGAGGCTGAGACGGGAGGATTGCAAGTAGGAGGCCAGCCTCGACAACTTAGTGAGGCCCTTAGCAACTTAGTGAGACCCTGTTTCAAAATAAAAAGGGCTGGAGATGTAGCTCAGAGGTAGAATGCCCCCGAGTTCAATCCCAGTACCAAAAAAACAAAATGGACGGACAGACGGACGGACGGACGGGAGCTAAAGCCCCACTGAGGGTGGCGGCCCCCTGGCATGGGTGTGGTCCGGGCTTCCCCACATCATGTCGCCTCCCCCAGCAGTCTACAGGTTGAGGACCCCTTACCCAAAGGGCTGGAGACCCACATGTTTTGATTTCAGAGTTTTTTCAGATACGGGAATATTTGCGTAGACTTTATTGGTAGAGCATCCCTAATCCAAAATCCCAAACCTGAGAAGTCTCAAATCCCAACCTTCTCTTGAGCGTCGCTCTCAACACTCCAACCGGTTCAGATTAGCCGGGCACAGGGGCACACAGCTGTCATCCCTGAACTCGGGAGACTGGGACAGGAGGATCACAGGTTCGAGGCCAGCCTCCGCAACTAAGCGAGACGCTCACAGCTTAGTGAGACCCTGTTTCTTTTCTTTTTTTGTGGCACTGGGGATGGAACCCGGGGCATTCTACCTCTGAGCCCCACCCCCAGGCCTTTTTATTTTGAAACAGGGTCTTGCTAAGTTGCTGAGGCTAGCCTCCAACCTGCAATCCTCCTGGCTCAGCCTCCTGAGTACTGGGATTACAGGCATGGGCCACCTTGCCCAGCACCCCAGGACCAGTTTTGAGGAGGCAGCTCAGAGTTCACCAGGGAGACAGCCAGGGCGTTTGGAGAGGGGAGGGGTCTGTACAAAGTGCTGAAGTTGAGGTGCACCAGAACTGGATCCAAGGGCAGATGACCTTGCAGCTGGGGACCCGCTGGAGGCATTGGGGGTGAATGGTGGGGGGACAAGAAGAAGGATGTACTGGCAGAGGCCTGCAGGCATGGGGCTGGGCTCCCAGGCGAGGCAAGGGAGAGATCAGCAGGGCTAAGTTACCACAACCTCGGGACAAGACAAACCACTAGACACAAGCCCGAGCCTGCCTCTGTGCAGCCGCTTCCCCGGTGACTCAGCCAAGCCCCTGCCTCTCTGAATCTGGTTCTTCCTCTCGAAAAAGGGGGTCATGAGCCGGGCACGGCCGCGCATGCCTGGAATCCCAGTCCTTGGGAGGCTGAGATGGGAAGATCGCAGGTTGGAGGCCAGCCTCAGCAATTTAGTGAGATCCTCAGCAACTCAGTGAGACCCTGTTTCAAAATTTTAAAATATATATGTAAAATAGGGCTGGGGGTGTAGCTCAGAGATAGAACACCTCTGGGTTCAATCCCAAGTACAAAAAAAAAAAGGAGAGTCATAAGCCGGACGGGTGGCACACACCTGGAATCCCAGTACTTGGGAGGCTGAGATGGGAGGATTGCAGGTTGAAAGCCAGCCTCAGCAACCTAGCAGGACCCTTTTATTTTATTTTTATTTTTTATTTATTTATTTATTTTTGCAGTACCGGGGATTGAACGCAGGGGCGTTCTACCTCCGCGCTACGCCCCCGGCCCTATTTTTTTTATACTTTATTTTGAAACCAGGTCTCACGAAGTTGCGGAGGGCCTCGCTAAGGAGAGAGAGAGACAGGGAGAGAGAGAGAGAGAGACAGACAGACAGACAGGGAGACAGGGAGAGAGAGAGAGCTGAGGCTGGCCGCGAACCCGGATCCTCCGGTCTCCGCCTCCCAAAGTACTGGGATTACAAGCGTGCACCACCACGCCCGGCTTGCAAGACCCTTTTATTGATGCTACAAATAAAAAGGGTTGGGGATGTAGCTCGGTGGGTTCAATCCTCAGTACCCCCAAAAAAGTGGGGGGGTCACACCTGCCACCTCCTGGGGTTATAAAAATAATACCCCTGGCTCTCTTTGGCCTCCCTTCCATCCCTCCGGGGATTGGGGAGAAAAATCTGAGACTTCAAGTCAAAAAACGCTGCCTTCAAAGCCCAGGACTTGGCGGTTACTGTCCTGGAAAATGGGGACCGGCCTGTGACACTGGACAGAGGGACGGGCAGGACAGGGGCAGGAGCAGAGAGCAAGGCGCGTCCCGCTCCTCCAAAGCCGCCTGCGCGTCCACGCGGGGCTGGGCCTGTGCGCGTGCCCGTGTGCTGGTGCGTGCGCGTGCCCCCCGCGTGCTGGTGCTGGAGCACGCGCGTGCCCTGCGTGCTGGTGCTGGTGCGCGTGCCCCCTGCGTGCTGGTGCTGGAGCACGCGCGTGCCCTGCGTGCTGGTGCTGGTGCTGGTGTGTGCGCGTGCCCTGCGTGCTGGTGCTGGTGCTGGTGCGGGCGCGTGCCCCCCGCGTGCTGGTGCTGGTGCGGCTGCGTGCCCCCCGCGTGCTGGTGCTAGAGCGTGTGCGTG